>JTDE01004757.1:0-20388 GCA_014338405.1 Paragonimus skrjabini miyazakii | reverse complement strand
AATGGAGACACAGTTACTGTCTGTTAACTCCAAACGATGACCCCTCGTCAAGGACTTCTCTCCAAGTTGAAGTCACAGAAATCCTTGACTTGTTGAGCGGTGTTTGATTACTGATGAGTAGTAGTGAGGGATTTTGAACTTCATATGGATTGACCATCACCCACAATTGACTACAGCTGTCGCATTCCCATAAACATTCCAGTCGGCCCGTTTCGAACGGAAGAAGCACTAGACTCGAGTTTTGCTCTCATTAGAGCTCTTCAGTAGTGCATATCCTCGCCACTGCCGGGACTAGAACCATGGACACGCTGTTTATGAGTAAGGTTAATAGATATCTACAAGTGCAACATGGAGAGTTAGTAAGTGATGATCACCAAGATGTGATCACTGAAGTAGAGTAGCGAATGAAGGCCTTGAAAAAAGTGACCTCTTCTATCATCCACCAAAGTTCTTCATGATGGTCTCGGGGATTATGTTCGACGTTACTCTAAGTCAGAGACGAAAAATGAGAACAGTTGGTTAAAGCCATAAACTTGTGCAGAGCAAACGTAGGCTGATTTTTACTTTTGATATATCGGAAACTGTTATAGGTTGAGCCAAAGATTGAACTAAGAGTTTGCCAGATTACCGATACTTTTCATTTTTCAGTTTGAAAGATTGGTAGCAATTTCGCAGCAGAATGCATGGAAAACGTGGATGAGAGCGATCTCATAAACAGATAATCCTGGTTGGATCGGTAGTTTGAAAGAACTGTCATTCAGTTGCGCCTAGTGATGATGAGGCAAGCTCACCATAAAAGCATGAACTATAGTTTCGTGTAATAAGGACTTCAATACAATTGTCATATTATCATTTCTGACAAATATACTTTGGAGTGCTAGCTATCACAGCTAACTAACATAATGTTTGTATACAGTTTGTTAATCCGGGTTACATAAGTCACATGAATGTCAACGTTCGACTGAGTAGAGTAAAAGAGAATCAGATTAAAACTGTGTTATGATTCACTCTAACGATTTTTGTGATCTAAACTCCTCGGTAATGTTGTCGTCGCGTGAACCAATCAGGCAGGACTGCATGTTTTATTTGGTAGGCAAAACGTAAACGTATTTCAGGGGAAACATTAAGTGCAGTATGTCTACCACAGTTAACCAAAACGGAACAGTTCACGCTTACAGAAGGTCGCCAGTGACTGCATCAATTTTAAAGATGCTGACCTAAATTTAGTAGCATTTTTTTAATTATAGAAAACCACAAAATCTTCGTAAAGACGACCCATAGTATCAGAAGGTCGACTGATCGAAACTGTAGTTTGCTTACATATTTTTTTTATCATCCTTCAGTCCAGGAGAATGAATCATTTAAATAAAACACCTGCGTTATAATTTGGTCATATAATTGACTCTTGGTTTACACGCTAATCCGGCAATCTGCGCAATCATTTCTACGTGTGCAAAAAGAAAAAAACTAAACATGCCTTGACCTCATTAGCTTATAAACTTTACGAGAGGCTTCACCTAGTAATCAGTCACACATTTTGAAGTGTAGGATAACTTTTAATCATTGTGTTATGAAAGCGTTGAGAAAGGTTGTAAAACCGCTACGCTGGCTGAGATAGATGGGTATATATTTACACGGCTGTGAACTCGCTTCATAATGTTTAACATTTTAGGAAAAAGATGAAAACTAGTTTCCTGCTGACTTGTCAGTATCAAATAGCATTAGCGTAGGACGTGTATGGAAACATGCATAACAATTGGAGTGGGAACAGTACAAAGTGGGGAGCTATGGAATGGATGAGCAGCTCAACATGTCATACCATAGTTTCTCTCCCTCACATACTATTTATATTGTAGCCTTTTGCCAGAAAAGTATTACACACAGATAATTTGATTAACATCTAATTGACATTCCAGACGAGATTACATAATAATATTTCATACATCTTGCATTTTTCTGAAACGGTCGAGAATAATAATATAACTACTGTATGTGCTCTAGACATATATTCTTCATATTCCTCGGGGTTAAATCAGAAAACCGAGGCTGTTAGTATGAGCCAACATTTACCAAGTACCCTACGTATCAAGACCAGATAGATGACTAATATTGATTAGATCCATTACACAAAATATACATAGCAACTATGCACACACATTACGTGACAAAACGCCATCTGTTGTTGCTATACGCAGTTTGTATAAAAATTGCTAGTTTTACGTTGGCGACTGATGAGAGTAAATCGAAATGTTAACATCTCGCGATATATGTCTTCTCTCTGTTTTGACAAAACGCCATCTGTCTAGCATTATTACTGTGTGGTCTTAGATAAATATTTTATACATTATTGAGAGTCTGAATATACGGAAACATGTTTTTCTAAGCTCATTGTAAATGTACGAATTACAGCAGTATCGAAAATGGTTACAACAAAATCGTAGGGCCATCTTATGCTTATTGATGTGTGAAAATTTGGCAGAGCCTTGGTACCAGTTATCTGGCACAGACCTGACATGACGATGAATAGGCTGTCTTGTGCAACTTGCCGCTGTTGGGATCGTTGGCTGGCTGGATACCTACTTGATCAGAATGAATGATACAGTTTGTTACTACTTTCATTTATTGGCTACTTGTTGGTGGCAAAAATCAATACTCCAAAATCGATCAAACACTGTCTCGTCCATTCTGAGTGGATGGTTATTTAACCAGAATGCATTTAAAAGTATCGTGAGTTACTGGTGTGAGCCGTACCATTTTCTATTCAGGTGCGAGCCAGGAAGCCGTTGCGAATTAACAGTGTCAATTTACGCGTTCCACAATGTTGATTTGATGAAAACTGTTTCCGTTAACGGCGTACATCAACAACCATTATGAAGCCACAAGTGATTGTGTTATGGCGCGTGGCTATGTGCGATAACAGAAACGCTGACCAGTGAGTAACACTAACCAGTTACGCAAAGCTGTGATAAGATTCGAGTTAACATTTTGATAATCCGCACCATTTCATGAAGCAGGTCATTGTCATAGCTAAATTCATTAGGCCTTGTGACTGGCAAAGGTTCCTACGGGTGTACGGAAAACCATTTTCTTTTTGCGAATAATGAAAACGACTGTTTGTCACGTTTAAGTGAGCAGCAACCTGAGTACACAAACACACAGTCAACAACTAAACATGCAATGAGGATGGGAGAGCTTTAGAAATTTACATAGAATTTAAACGAAACGTTGTGGCACGGATTTTAAGATTGCAATCAATCAACTTTTCTCGCTAACACATCAATAAGTGAGAAGGAGATTGTTTCTCGATCAGCATCACAAAAATCAATATTAGGTTGAGTTGAATACCATGATTCTTGGGCTAATCTGTATGAAGCTACGGGGCGTGAAGACTGTGTTATTAGGATGGAGGTTCAGCACAGACAGAACAGATGCATGACAATTTTGTTGTGGTAACCTTTGAGAAGATGAAGTTTGTTTCAGCGCATTTCGCTGTGATGCGCGCCTAATTATGGTACTGAGTGTATTCTATTCGTAATTTTGCGTGTTCTTGATGGAAATAAACACTGAGTACCCTACAGAGTGACATCTTAGTTTATTTCGAAGCGTCGTATGGCATCTCAAATATATGTGACAGTCATCCATTGGAAAGACAATCCCATGGCATATACATAACGAAAATGTAACCGATTTTTGATAAAATTCGAATTTTGCATTTCCTAGCGAGGACAGCGTGTTTATTGATCAAACTTTATCCAAACGACAAGGCCTGTTACAGAAACGAGCAACTGTCTTCTAAATTCAACATCCATAGCAAGCGTAGTGTCATGTAGTTGACATTTGCTGTGTACAAATACCTAATAACTGGGAACAACTATAAGACCGGTCAGTGATGAAGTGTAACTCGAGATCTTCCATAAACAGGATGGATAGTGGAAGCCGTGTTGAATGGGTTACAAACAGCTCTCAGAAGCGCGGGAGCAATATCAAAAGTTCCGATTTAGTCCCGAAATATGACTGTCCTTGCTTGTCGTTTAGCACTGTTCATTAGGTTTTTACACGATCGGATTGTCTGTAGTGGTGAGAATTATAGGAAATTCGACAATACTACGTCTTCCAATGTAAAAGTATGCAAGCATTCTGAACAATTACTCTTTTTTTAGTGAATATAACCAGGCTACTTTTACAACACCACCGATCAGAAAGACAGGACGAATCATTAGCATCCTAAGTGAGGAAACGGTAAAGCACACTTTGCTGCTGAAATTTCACGTTTTCCACACTCACAGTTATCTTAAAACCTGGAATAGAGTACTTTTAACACGATATTTTATTAGTTACAGATACAACAAGACCCACCAGTTTGTGAGTTATTTAAAATTTGACGTTTAGTACATTTCAGTAGATTTGCTTGAGCCTTGGAATCTGAAAGAGAACGCGTTACAGAACTCATAGGTTGCGTTTTCCAAATGACTAATACTGCACGTCAAAATCAGCATTCTGTTGGTCAATAGTGCTCACGATGAAACTGATCATTTTTGATGGCAAGTGACAGAATGCCATGGGTTAATAACTTCCAGATGTAGAATATACACGGGGGAGTATCTCTATGACATTATAACGAAATATTTACGAACTGTGTTGAACAGTCATTTCATTTTCGGTGTTTGTTGCGTGCAATGCTTTGGCCTTTCCGATACGGTCCATGGCAGAAGTTTAGTAAAACGCGTACTTTGGTTCGAAATGAAGTCCAACACACATACAATAAGAGAAAACCAATAAAACAGTCAGTGTTATTCTTCTGCCGTGATATGTGGCACATAACATTTCTTTCTCAGTTCCTCAGAAACTAGAGAGGGACAATAGCTTATTCAAAACAGAAGTGGCGAATGATTGTCTTGCTATTCATTTTGCAATGAGGGATGAAGATTCTTGATTATTGAATTCAGGTTAGTGTTATGGTTTGGTACTAGAAGTAGCCTATTTAACAAGTCAGTCTTCTTCAGCAAGTTCTGTGTACTGCGACTGATATTCAAATTCTCATTATTCTGAAGCCATTCAAAATGATAATCTTGTTAGTATTTTAGGCGGTTCACATTTACTCGGCTTTTACTCTTGTAAATCTTAGACTACCTGCTTCTCGCTTCCTATTGCCAGAGACCTGTATATACACAGCAATTCTACGACGGATTCACTGAACCACCAATTGGCCTGCTTCTCACGTACATACAATCGCAGCAGTTACCTCGTCAACCTCTCACGTGAGTGACAGACGTCACGTGAACCACTAGCCCCTATTCATTACGAAATCATGGTAAATTAGGTTTCACTTTTAATGTATTTTTGCTCTTCCTGGAGGCTCATCTAAACAGTGACGTTTTTTGTCATCATAACACAATTCATTTAACCAACTGCAGTTGAAGAGTGCTCGTATATAGCCATGTGTGAACACATTTAATTGTCATTTGATCACGTTAAAACCGAACTGAGAGATGAGAATATCATACATGTCTTATGGGTCAGGCGCTCATGTTTTCTTCCATACGTCCTTATTAGTTTGGCTCCAAGGAGGTGGTACATTGCACACAAGTGTGAGTGATACATACTTAACTCAACATGCCCAAAAGAGTCCACATTCTGCGCGCAACAACAATGTGCCAGTATCCACGACCCTACATAGACAATGGAATGATATCTATCCGTCTACGGCTCAACCTGTAAAATACGCCATATCTAACCCAAACTTGCATAAAGACTGTTAATTTCTTCGTTACTGTAAAACTTCCGTTTTTGTAACACTTATTTTAATGAACTTAAAAACATTCTCCAAAATAGTGGAAAAGTTTGCTAACATAAAGCATTTTTCATCATATTCGTCATAAATTGGTTAGTTTTAGAGACATTGTATCGTAATATATCAGCTGAATGTATCCTCGTTTCAGTGGTCATACAGTATTAGCATTTCATGAAAATTAAAATAGGCAATGAATTCCACTCTACTGATTTGGATAATCTGGTTGTTAAATGAGGTAGTTTTCAAAGAATGAAAACGGATTCATTGTCACTTTTTATGGGAAATGTCAGATATCCGACAAGAGTTAATAACCAATTTCGTCACACTTGGTTGGTTAGCTTATCGAGGCAATAAATCCTAGAAATGGGTCGTAATGTTAGCGGGCATTTAATCACCGAAATGCGTTACATTTCTAACACATGAACAAACCTTGAATAGCCAAATGAATTCACAAAAAGACTCAACAACTCCTCGTGAATCCTTTCAAATCTGGAGGGATTAGTAAATTTGTTACGGTTTCAAATGAATGACAAATTGAATAAGATCACTTTCAGTTTGTTCTGTCCGAAGTTGAAAGTTTTGTACTGTTTAGAAATTGGTGTCAGGAATGAACTGCTAAACCATAGTTATTCCAAAATGATCACAATGACGTAAAACTGTGATTTTGTTTGAAACATTGTGTCTGCTTAATCAATTTGAATAAAACAGAACACAAATTACTAAATAATTTCCTATATCCACCCCAGTCATAACACTTTAGCTAGCATGAAAACAAACATAACAAACTTTTACTGACACTTTCAGACAGTTAGAAATCGTGATTGATGTTCACAATAGATCCACATTAAAGGAAGATTGCTCCTCACCTATTTTTGTATGCCCAACTAATGGAACTTCGGAGTTGTTGATAATGGGTGTTTGTGAATTTCCATTAGTAAGTCGAACGGTTATGTAATAGTGTTTGCTGAATTTTACTTACTAAAGAATAGGTTGTTGCATATTGAGACTACTTCGACACAAGTGCATTGGGTCTAAGTTCGAGCCATCCTCTTTGTTTACCAAGTGAAATACTCGGTTCCATTTATAAAATTCAGGATAGCAGAAAGAAAACATACGACGTGGTATCTTAATATTTCGTTAACTGTAATCAGTCGCAAACGCAAGACACACAGAGCATACATTTGTAAGGTTGAATTTACTAACTTTGAACGTATACAACCATACTGAGTATTATGTACTCAATATAACAGTAACCCCGTTGGTTTTATCACACACTTCTGTGTACTAATCGCCAGCTAGTAAGTTCGAATAACCCAAAGTTCGCTACAGATTAGTAACACTGAAGATCGACTGTATGGCAGCATCCTGAGTGGGTCAGCTGGGTCAGTTGTTGTTCTATTACTAAATGTAATATTTACTTGACAACACGTAGCTCAGTAATGATACTGTTCCATAATAGGATCTGGGATTTATTTATCCCTAACTTATCAGCCGTCAACATGTATGTAAAAGTAACTGATACAACCAATTTGGACTGTATTTATTTCCACTACTTAATATTTAGTGTAGCTGTATATGATTCAACTAACTGTTCTTTTCAAATTGACAAATCTATGTTTTACGTTTTCTGACTGATAAGAGCGACTGTAAAATTAGACTGTCAAAACATACATGTTCTTTTTGTTCTGATAATATCTTATCAACTTGAGTGTTATCACTGTTTTAGGAGATGTTCTGGGTCCAGAGTCTGTTAGCAAATGCAGACGTTCGAATTTTGACCATGGACAACAGCTGGTTAGTATATGATGATATAAAGACGTTTTACTGTTTTACTGTAAGTACGTTTGAATGGGTAGACATCTCGTTTGGATAGTACTAATGAAAATATAGTTTTTGCAACGACGTTTGATAGTGACACGTTTCGTAGACACTCGGTTGACTGAAAATTTTGATGCAGTAAGCACGTTGGTTTGTATTAGAAATTTAGGTTGTGCAGATGTATTACTGGTAACATATGTTTCACTTGTAGACATTATTGTGGTGAGTGTTGATAAGAAGAATTCAATGTAGCGGTGCTTATCGAACTGATAACATTCGCGAGAACGCACCTCTAATATGCTGTATAACAGTGTACAAACTGCAGATGATTTTTCTATGACTAAATTGAAGCCGATAGACTTCACTTGTTGTTCCGTCCAGGTTGACTCGAAGTGCACCGTAAGTCCAATCGTTCCACTAGATAATATCTAACTTCAGCACCTAAACATATTGTCAAAATGTCAGTATTGCATAGCTGACATGCTTAGATGGGCTGAGTGTCATATTTAACTTACCGTTTTACAACGCTGGCTGCTTCCACCCCTTCGGAGCCTAGCATCAAAGGTTGGTCGTATACCTTCAACAGATCCAAGATTGTAGCTATTGCTTGAGCACTTTTGATCATAAACGCGGCTAAAACGTGAATAAGTGGGTTCCCAAGCATAACTGCGTTGTTTACTTGTCTGACGAGTTTACACACGCAACATAACCCACCGTTTTGAATGCGAAGTAAAGTGAAAAGTTTTGAAAGACAAATGAGATTAGTAGGTTTGTGGATTTAGACGAAACGTAACCTAAATAAACAAAGCATTTTTCCACGTCAAGACTGAACAAATAGTACATTGCACGATTTATATTCACGCAAATTTTGCTGCATTTTTACGAGTACATACAAAAGACCATTTATATGGTAATATAAGGAGCTAAAAGAAATAGCAGATGAAACCAAATGTCACAGTTCATAATCGTTATCACACCCATGGTATGGGCAATCCAATAAACGGTTGTTTCTGAACACACAACGCCGGTGGGAACCTTCGGGCAGTAAAGGCTTTAATAGGATTAGATAACTCGTTGTGGGATTGTATTGGCATTGTGTTGCTAGAATGTGATATGCAACAGATGATATGGGATCCTCGTTTATATGAGCAGCTGTGGCGTCATGCGTTTCAGTGGATTGTCTTTCGACCCATTTCGGGATAGGCTGTATGACTCTGGCTTGCTACTGCTGTTTAATCCTGATTTTGTAGGATGTCCCTTATCTACGTCGATAGTCATAGATAAAATTGAATTTGGTTGACTCGTGTACTGGTTGTTTCACACAGGGCGTTGGAATCCGGGGTTTTGTGAGCAGGATCACCGGGAAAAAAGCACCTTTTGTTTTCGCGATATAACCAACTAGACAACGATAAACTGGATGTTATGCCTCGTTGCTCACAAATGGAAAGCGAAGAAATACTGGCTTTCTAGACAATGTGACAAATCAAATTCTAACGTCGAGGGGCTCGTTGACTCTTACGATTTTGTAATCCGAAGGCCCCAACGGCGTTGTGCGTTCAGAAACAACCGTCTATTGGGTTGTCCATACCATGGCTGTGACAATGATTATGAACTGTTACATTTGACCTCCTCTACTGTTTCCTTTAGCTCTTCATATTATTAGGTGTACTCTTAAAAATGCATCAAAATTTGCTTGAACGTAAATTGTACAATGTCAGCTTGTTGTCATCTTTATTCAAACAGCGTTTTTGTTAATTCATTCGTAACAACTAAAAGTCTGACCAGTAGGTAATCCGGCGCGAGTTGCCGCTCATCGCAGCAGTGATTCGAACTAACTTAGAAGACAACATTTTTCTAATGAACATGTTAGAACATACAAGCATGCATACTGACATTTATATACACACAAATACATATATATTTACATATGCACATATTTATATATATCTAATATATGTATTCGTACGCAGCGTGCATATATATAACTGTCGGATATATCACATGCATGCCAATAAATACAATACATAGTATTTAATGTAACGACGCGTGTGCATCAAAGCTCAACATCACTATGGCTTGTCATGTTTGATGCAAAATTTATTAGCTCAACAAATTGGACCAGTCCAGTCCTGTTTTTTAAAGTACGGACAACTGGGTTCTAGAACACATGCGTCGGAATATTAACCAGTCGTACAGCAAAGTAGAAAACCAAGTATTTTCGAAGTGTTCCTCATGGGAATGTCCGATATGCTTTGGACAAACTGAAGATTTTTCCAGTCATTCTATCTACAAGTTGTTTGGCTGCCATATTGTTTCTCACAGAGAATCCAAGTGCAATAAAAATATTTTCAATTCATTCCGCATCTACTTTTATCGACTGGTCCTCAAGTTAACGACGTACTTGGTAGAACAGATCGTAAAATTAATGTGCACTTTCATATCTTGGTCCTAAAGGGACTACATATGTCAAATCAGTACCAACAGAAATCAGACTAAAAAATATGACGCATCTTTTTAAAATAGACGGGATGTGTTATTATTGAGTAATTCCTTGGTTGAACCACAACGAGTTAAAACCAAGGAGTTATCAGTTTCGCAACATTTCGACCCTCTCGAACATAACTCTGGTTTTAACTCGTTGTGGCTTAACCAAGGAATTATTCAATAATGATCATCAGCACAAGGTACAATATTTTCTCCCATATCCGTTATGTTTACAGTTCGGAAGTACTAGGTGAGATGTAAATCAAACGAAATTGCCAGATGTGTCAACAATTGTGAAAGGTTTTCACATTTTAGAGAATAATTAAAGTAACCAGCCCATTATTCCATAAGTTCATGGTGATCAGCGATTTGGAATTGTCTACAGAGTACTGATTGTGAAATTAGCGACTGAGGTTATTTGAAAAGTCGTTTTCACAGTTGTCA
The DNA here is from genome assembly GCA_014338405.1 of Paragonimus skrjabini miyazakii. Lineage (NCBI taxonomy): Eukaryota > Metazoa > Platyhelminthes > Trematoda > Plagiorchiida > Troglotrematidae > Paragonimus > Paragonimus skrjabini miyazakii. The sequence continues at coordinate 9,851 of JTDE01004757.1, read as the reverse complement.
TGATATACACGTGGTTTTATGTAACATCTAACCACTTTTCCGTAGATATCAAACATGGACTTCCAACCTAGAAAAATCGTCGAGGCCATCGGCTAAAAACCTACAACAGATAATACTGTTTGAAACATTTTATGAACATCATTGCAAATCTGAAATAAGAATTGATTATTTGACTGGTGCAGTTCAAGAGGAATTACGGTAGTATCTCACAAACTTAAACATTCCGGTAAATGCAGAGACATTTCTTCAAAGGAATTGTAAAACCACTGGGAGGAAGGGCATTTTTACTTATGTGGAAGCTAACTGGTTTCAATGTGAGTAAATAAAGTAGCAACTTCACTTTGTTGGAACTGTCGTAAGGAAATTGTTCTCGTGATTATCTGACTGGTAATGTCATTGTTTTCAATCCCTTAGATTGATATACGCTGATCAAAAGGAGAGAAAACTACCAAATTTACTTTAACAAAGCTATTCAATCATTTGATCGCAATGCTAGATTGATATCTCATTTCTCGCAAACCCTATATGCAGAAATGCATATCACAAACAAATCTGTCCCACTCAAAAGTGTCAGCTGAACACCCAGTAAATACAGTTTGTCATGTCGTCGTACGTACATGCTTTAAAGGCAAAGAGACACACTAATTACTCGATTGCTAATACAGAAGTATTGATTGTTGCCTACTGGAAATACACTTGTTTCAAATATGTTTCTGTTAGAATGCGTCATCAGAGTCATATACTTATATCAATCCTGTAATAGACAAATCCTTCGGTTTCAATCTTCATTATTTTGTGTTTATTCACTTCAGTATAAGCCAGAAATTTATTTCTGAACTGATCGTTTTTATGTGGGTTTGTCCGTTCCGTTCTAAATCCATACTGAGAAGTCAGCCACGGTTTACCATTCAAGTTATTATGAAAATCGTCGTAAAATGTATATTTTTTACTATTGTTTTTAATGATTATATAGGCTGTCAGAAAAAGTGCACAAAGTAAACCCAAAGTAAGAATGCAGACTGTCATTTTCTCGCAAACGTTGAAATCATTAGTCTGGAGAGAGACATTTTTAAAATCGTGACTAATCATCGTAGACGAAAGTCATTGTGTATATTTGCTGTCCTGAAAACGAGTCGTTTGTATGAATTTGGTTAATCTGACTTCATTCACAGAAAAGAATCCAGAAGTGCATTACTTATGACTGACTTTGACAATTATCTTCGAGTTCGTACTAACACAAGTGAACTGATTTTTTGACTTGGAAATTTGGCATATGTAGTACATTTCAAACAATACCTAACTGTATCCAAATGTGAAGTTTCTGATCTTCTGTTATAGTAGCTTGGTAGCTCAACTGGTAGAGAGCTTGTCTGTTTCAGCATGCTGTTTCTGACGCTGGTTTGAATACCGCAGAAGTCCTGGTACCTTGCAGTTGACCCCCCACCAAACTGTTAGTTTTGTCGCACCACATAAGCAGTACGTGGAGAGTTTATTAGAGCTTCGGGACTTGAACGTAATTCGATTGACCAACTTCGCCTGCAGCTGCCACATTGAGGCATTGACATGCTCGATGCTGACTCATCACTTGATATACTACCTGCGAACTGGGTGTGTAAACCCCTGTACCACTGAAGTACGGTTAGACTTGACAGCGTTAAGAAGTTGCGGATTGAGCCAGGCAGAATGACCAAGTCGATAGCAAGACATGTCAACAGATATGCGTTTAAGCAAGTTAACGTGAGCATACCAAGTGTAACCAATCAAAGTAACCGGGAATAGTTCCTATGCTTTCAAATCAAGTCAAGTCAGCAGTACGTTTTTGTAATACTCTGAATCAGGGACTTGGAATAACCCTAGAAATCGTAATAGAATTGGAACCTCCCACGCGAGTAATAAAGAGAAGACCTCGTACTGGTTGCAGTCAGCAAGTCTTATGCATGAGACAAGAAACCGAATTTATGGATATACAACAACACTGAACAAATCACAGTCTGTCATTGGCTGATCATACTGGCAGACACAAGGCCATAAACTGTAAGTTAGTTGGTTCAGCATAGCACAAGGGGTTTGGCAAATAACGGAAAGCGTAATATGGAAGCTGTTCGCTCAATCCATATATGGTATACATAACACGACGTTCAAACTGATCTCTTGTTAGATCATCTATTGAGGCGGGGTTTGTGTAAACGGTGAATCGAGTGGATTTTCACCAAAGTTTTATGCACCCCGAAAAGTGAATTTTTAAATTTAGCTGAGTTTTACCGGAGAAATTGAACAGCCAGTTTTTTCGTTTCGTAATCAGTTGAATATGAATTTCATCAGAACAGTTATCAGGTTAAAGCCGCTGTCATTGAAATTTTGCGGATAAACGGAATCAGAGAGTCAGAATGTCTAAATACGTGCTTGTAATCTGCTTAATTGGCAGAATATCTTGAAACACATCTATTGAGATAATTAGGCTCAGACAATTAAGAAAATAACCGGTTTTCCTTTTAAGACTTGTCTGTAACCGTGTAATCAGACTGGACTTCTGTAATTTATTCAATTGTGCTGCGAATATTTTCAGACACGTTTTGTTTTCAAAAAAAAACATAAGATAACTGCAGTATGCTTAATTTTATTCTGCATAACTTGTTATTAACCATGAGACAAACGTTTTGAACATGACGCAACTGTGTTTGGAGATGTCTTAGTCAAAAAGTGAAACAAGTTGAATTATGCAGATTAGGTGGTTCTCGGAGAAGATTTATCGATCGTGACAAACGGGACAACTACTGAGTTTTCTGTCGAGGTAACTGAGCAAGTTGAAAGCTATCGACGAGTGACTGTTAGAGTTGTGGTATACAATCATATATCCCTGTCTCTTTGAGGCAGGAAAACTGATGGAAAAAGCGCTCACTTCTTGACGAACTGGAACGAGGTAGGTAGGTACACGGAAGGTTTAGAAGCTGAATGAAAGAAACGGCAATAGATACTTAAAAATGGTAGAGAACATCAAGTGTTTTTGTTGTTCACCTGAAGATGCCACATATAAGACTACCCGATTTGCGATTGAAGGATTCGGAAATGAAAACTAGTTTTGGCTTATTACAGAAAATCTGACAATCACTGACCACACGTTCCACTCTTTCGTTTGACATCACATCTAGGAAGACGATGTTGGTGCGAATCTGCTGACGCATGCGGAAACACTAGTGTTTAGCAGATGAGTTATGATTCAATTATGATATTCCTCGCCGTGTTGGACGCTCATGTTTCAAACGTTTTGTCATCAACCAAGATAGCATAATCATTATGTAAGGGTTTAAGCGTCTCTTGATGCGGAGGTTGGTGCAGTTTGATGAATGCCTGTTTTTAGACAAGAACGTGTGTTTATCTTTTGATTTAAATTCGTATTGGCAACCTATTGCTTTTAACCTTCCGGCCAAAATTGGAAATGGTCAGTTTTCACTTTTTTTGACATTTCTGTTTGCAGCCTGATTGGTCACTTCCTGCTGCTGTTGGACCTAGACCCAAATGTGACAGGTTGATGGTTTTTATTTGATTGTCAACCTAGTTTTTGTTCTTAAACTTCTAGCCGATATAAAACGCTGAGTTCCCTTAATCCAGTTCATCAGTAACGATAGAAGACATACGTCGAGAGATGTTAACATTTCGTTTACTCTCTTCAGTCACGAACGTAAAACATTGGAATATATAGGACATGCGGATAGCAACAACAACAGAAACAATCAACAATTGGATTTACACAAAACAAGGACTGTTATCAGTTCCAGGGCAGACAAACTGCGTGAATCAACAGTTAATGCACACACAGGACCGGACGGCGAGTATTGATTAGCATAGCTTCGGAGAAGGCAAGCAACTTCGTTTTCCGATTACGCAACAACACATGAAACGAACTGGCGGGGTCAACAACGTGACCTGTTTCCATGATGTACTTTGCTATGAATGAAATCGGATTTCGTCTCACTCGCTGTGTTGCCATCGTCTGTTGCATCATAGCGCGCACCAACCACTTAGGCATATGTTCAGTCATTCTTTGTCGTAGGCACGGGTCTGTTCTGTCGATATAGACGTCACCGCGACTGCAAGTGAACTGATAGATTACATGTGAGACAGAACATCTCGATAGGGCACGATTGTGAATAAGCTGAGCGATACTCCTAGTTGTGGGTAGCAACCGCAATTCAGCCGTCGGGTATGTACAAGTTGGATCAGACTGTAGAGGAACCAAGAAAACCCTCAACAATGTTACAAAATAATCTGCAATAACTGTGTACGATAAATTCCATCACACTACGTACGCTATAAGTTATAAGAAAGCTCCTCTTGAATTACAGAGTAGTTCTAGCAATTCCAGTTTATCCAGCGTATTAAAATCCGCTGTTGCCACAGTTAACTCTCGGTAACAACGACACGTGCAAGCAGAAACCGAGGCGCGCGAGGACGAAGTGTGTATTCATTCAAACAATGGACAAATGGTTTATATGTACAATGAACATAACAGTTATGAAGAATAGTATGTAACAAGAGAACAAAAAGGTAACAGACTCTAGATAACTCCCCCTAGAGCGTTAGGGAAGAGAAAATGCTCGATAAAGAATCAGAGAGTGAGCCAGTAGTGATTGTCTTTATAGACGGCCAGCCATCTACCAGTTCGTCTAGAACGGGTGGGTGATGTGGATGGCTTGGGTTGGGAAGTACGAACAAGGGTATGATCACCAGTGTCAGACATGGGTTGGGTAGACTGAGAAAGGTTTTGTGAATCGGTAGTCGGATCTAGAGTACGCTGGATGGAATCACCTGCATGTGTAATGTCCGAATGACGAAACGGCGACGTTGAATCACGATCGACATAAGCGACCTTTAATCTGTTAATGCTGACCGAGTGACGTATTCCGTTTTTGTCAATGGCGAAATATGTGTCTTTGCGGCCAAGCATTCTGAAAGGACCATCATCCGGCGGCTGCAGAGGTGACTTGGGCGAGACAACACGAATGAAAACGAAAGGTCAAATACACAGATCATGGTGGATTTGTTCTTGGCGCAAGGTTTTCCGTGCGGGCGATGGTTGAACATGCCGCATGTGATTCTTTAGACGCGTGACGTAAGCCGCGCCAGGACTGAGAGATACTAGGGAATTAGAAAGAAACCCTCCAGGAATACGTAATGTACAACCATACACAAGCTCTGCCGAAGTGCATCCAACGTCTTCCTTTACAGTGGTTCGCGAACCAAGAAGAAGAATAGGCAGGTGACCAGACCATTTGCCACCTGCCCATGTTGCCATCAAAGATGTTTTGGGTTGGCGGTAAAACCTTTCGACCGAACCGCTCGACGATGGGTGGTACTCAGTGGTCGTTACATGTTCACATCCAAGAATACGACTCAAGTCACGGAAAAGAGCTGAAGTAAACTGAGATCCACTATCAGTTGTGATTATAGCCGTAACTCCAAAATTTGAAATCCACGAGTCGACAAAACTGAGTGCAATGGTTTCCGTTGATGTGTTGTTCGAGGGAACGGCAATGGGCCATCTCCTGAATCGGTCCACGCAGGTTAGAAGGTGTGTATAACCGTTGGAAGGAGGGAGGGGACCAACGATGTCAAGATGGACGTGTTTGAAGCGTCCGTCGGGTAAAGGGAACGTTCCGGGGATAGTGATGGTGTGACGGTGAACTTTACTGCGTTGACATTGCAAGCACTGTTTGGTCCAGTTACGAACATTTTTACGAATGCTTGGCCAAATGTAACGCTCGGTAGCTAGCTTCGTTGATGCACGTATGCTTGGGTGTGATAGGGAATGGAGGCGGCTAAAAACATCAAACCGGTGTGCGAAAGGGACGAAAGGTTGACATTTTCCGGCAGATATGTCACACGTAAGTGAGTATTCTCACTGGGTTACTGGAATATCACGTAGTTTTAGAGAGGGGTTGGCATGCAGTTGACGAAGTTCGGGGTCATTAATCTGAGAGTTCGCGAGGGAGGGAAGGTTAATGCCACTTGCAGATAATTGGTCGACATCTGGGCGAGACAAAGCGTCGGCGACGAAATTGCTGGAACCGTCTATAAAACGAATGTCGGTGGTGGAGATAAAATCCAAGTGTCTTGTTTCTCCCGCGGAGTACCGATCTGGAGGAGAACTGAACAGAAACACAAGTGGATTGTTATCAGTGAAAACATTGAAGTTGCGAGCCTCCAGAATATGTCGAAAGTGTTTAATGACAAGGTAAATGGCCAGTAACTCCCGACCAAAGGTACTGTAAAGCGATTGCGCTGGTTGGAGTTTTCAGGAGAAAAGGGACAAAGGTTGGTTACAATTTACGTTTTGTGTTACGAAAGCGCCAACAGTCGACTGAGATGCGTCAGTCTTCAAGATTAGCGGCGAGCGTTCATCTGCCCTCAAATGCGTTAATGTGGTAGTTTGGGACCATGAACCTTTGAAAAGTTTGTGCGGACGAATTCATATAATCCAAAGGGGGTGGTAATTGTGATCTTCCGAACATCCTCTGGGGCTACGGGGATTTTATGGTGAGCTCGAACCAAATCTATCCTGGAGAAGATAGTCTTCCCATTCAACCCAGCTGAGAAGTCGTGGATTTGAGAGATGGGGTATCGATCTGGAATAGTGACGTTGTTAAGGGCATGATAATCACCGCAGGAACGCCAATCACCTATCATTCTTTTCAGAACCATGTGAAGAGGTGAGGCCCATGGATCATTTGAAGACTGGATAACACCAAGTCGTAAGAGGTGTTCAAATGTTGCTTTGGCCACTTTGAGCTTTTGAGGTGGCAAACGTCTGAGGCGTGCAAAGGTAGGTGGGCCCTTTGTGACGATGTGATGGGAAACGTCACGTTTAGGCGGTAACGTTAGATTAGACGGAGTGACAAGTTGTGGAAATTGATGTAGGATTGCTGCAAAGCCGTGATCTGGCAAGGCCGATCGCAGTCCAATCGAACTGGTTGGTGTGACCTTGCCTTGTACGCACAAAGTGCTCGTGCTGTCGATCAGTTTCCTACTACCAACTTTTACTGTGAGCCCAAAGGATGATAAGAACTCAACGCCAACGATCGGGTGTTGTACATCTGCCACCGTATATCTCCGGGGAAACTGACACCTAAGGCCGAGATCCAAAGTGAGTAGCTTCTCACCGTATGTTGAAATCGTCGAACAACCAGCAGCCTGTAGTGTGTACGATACCGGTTGGAGATTGCGTTTGTCACCTTTCGGTGGAATAACGCTAACCTCTGCGCCTGTATCAGTGAGAAAATTCAGCGCGGTTGAACGGTCGAACACATAAAATAGGCGACAGTTTGAGGAGCTGTGAACAACCGTTGCCATTACTGTCCGGCCTGGGCGTTTCCCGAATGGGAATTATCCTGAGCAAAACTGCATGGCCTGGTACAACGGACCTAATCAACGATGATAATAACACACGTTCCGATCAACTGGTCGTCTGCGTGAACGGCTTCGGGGTTTGCGGCGATAGGCAGGGCCTGTTGATTGTGTTGTCAGTTGTTTAGTAATTGCAGAGAGCTGTACGGTCATGTCGAAAAACTGTTGCTTCAGTACGTCCAGTTTCGTTTACCAGCTATGGCTCGACGACGCTTCTGGTAAGTGTACATGAGACGCCGTGCGACCTTGATAACTCTGGTATACCTGGTTAGCCAGCTCTGCGAGTTTTTGAAGCGGTGTGTCCTTATTGAGTACGGACAATATTTCGGAAGATTTTTGTGTCACAACTCACGTAGAATTTGTTCGTTCACTGTATGTTTGCTCTGAAGCTGTGTCATGTGACGAAGGAGTTGTGAAGGAGTTATGAAGGAGTTCTGTTGTCCAACTCTACTCCTGCCAGAAGCTCTCGCATGTTCTGCTCATCGGTTGCTGCAGTTCGTCCAATGATCGCGGCCTTCAAAGTGTCATACTGGTTAACACTAGGTCGAGTGTAGAGTAGGTCGGCGACTTCAGTAGCGACCTGCTCTGGGAAGTTGGCACCTACGAAATTATACATGGACTTTTGCGAGCATATCCGTCTGGAGTCAAATATGGCTTTGACTTGAGCAAACCAGAGCCTAGGATCACGGCTACCGAACTCGGGAAGTTTAACATAAACTGCATTTTCCACGGCAATAGGACCTGATTCAGAACCAGCCATGTTCAGGGAAAATAGTCACTCACAGAGAAAAGGGACCAATGTACAATGAACATAACAGTCACGAAGAATAGCATGTAACAAGAGAACAAAAAGATAACGGACTCTACAAGACTGTAGTTTTTGATTTACATCAGTAGTGATATGATCGTCCTTGAAACGAAGGTTCAAAAAGACCTGTTTTTTAGGGCTGTGAACATCGGTGAACTTCTCAGGATAGCCGTTCGCGAGCAACACTTTCTTTGATCTCTCCTTCTGTTCTTGCAAGCAGTCATCGGTGCATATCTCCCGGGCTCTATGGAACAGGGTTCTCACGAAATCTCGTTTATATGTAACTGGTGCACGAGGAGAAAATTGCAAATACTGACCGTTTCAATTGGCCTTATGGTGCACTGAGCGTTGTAGTGAGCCATCCTGTCGTCTATTGAGTAAAATGTCTAGAAAAAATAAACTATTGTTTGCTTCCTCTTCATGAGAAACAGAAAGATTAGGATGAGCAGAATTAAAAAGGTTTAAAAGTGAAGCAGAATGAATATTAGTAGTAAAAATCAAAATATCATCTACGTATCGCTTATAGAAACTGGCACCATCTATAGCGTCAGATAATTTTAATTCAATCCTTCCTAAAAATGTATCTGCAAGTGTTGGGCCCAATGGACTGCCCATTGTTACACCATCTACTTGCTTATAAGATGATCCCGCAAAGTCAAAACGGATATTCTCTGTACATAAAAGTATAAGTTCGTTGAGATAATCAACTAGGAGAAAAAAAGGTAAATTTTGATGGGAAATAAAATCGCACATATAGTCAACTGTCTCTCGAAGGGAAAGTTTGTGAATAAGAAGTCAACATTAATAGAAAATATCTTATGGGAACTCACCGATACGTTCTGTAAGGTGTGTACCAGTTCGAAAGAATCTTTTGCACAGTAGGGAGGTAAAATTTAGACGGATGGGATGTAGAATGTCAACAAGCCACCTAGCAAGCTTGTGGTACGGTGAGCTGTCCATGCATAAGATTGGCCTTAACGAGCTGCCACATATGTGTGTATTTGAAGCACCTCTTAACTGTGGTGTGCGCGTTCCGGTTGGTTCCATCTGTCTATATTGCAGTTCCGAGATGTATCTATGCAGTAGTAAGATTTGGAGCTTTCTTGAGATCTGCTTATCTATCAAAATGTTTTTGTCAGTCGTACTGTCTGTGTGAAATTTCCGTGTGTCCTCTAGGATACCTTTTATTTTAGACTTATAATCAACCTTGTTCATGATAACTGTACCGAAACCCTGGTCGGGTTGAAGGAAAACCACAGATGTCAGACAGCATTGCTGACGCACCAGTGAAGTTATGAAATGGTGCGAAATATCGACCAAGTTCGCGCGGAACCACCCTTCGTTGTCCTGTGACGTTGTATTAAGGTCTTTTATTTGATCATACAGGTTCTCAAATTGCACCTGTGTCTGTAATCGGTCGACTCTTTTGGGAGGGATTTTAAATTTCAGTCCGAGAGATAGAACTTCTAATTATGCCCGCGTAAACTGAGTTGACGATAGGTTCTGCACGAGTTTCACGCCATCTGTAGCTGATTGGTTATGCATCACCCGACTTTGACCAACGATCCGGTCTGTTGTAGGTGTTTTGTTACTTTGCACTTCCACTTCCGTGTAATGACGCTCACGTCCTCCTAAGTCTCAC
>JTDE01004755.1:38454-56003 GCA_014338405.1 Paragonimus skrjabini miyazakii | reverse complement strand
TCACTTATAGTTTGGTTGTTTGTTTGCAAGGTGTAGGCGCCTTGATGTTGTATGTTTGAATATAGACCTAGTTATTTTTAGTGTTTAGGTCCCCTTCCCTTTTTTTCTTCTCTTTTCGTATACAGGGTTTGTTTCTTCTTCTTCTTGGTTGTGTGGCAGTTAAGCATCAGTGTGAATCACATGTATTGCTGTCTATGATGATGATGAGTGGTCACTTTTTAAGCTTTTGAGTGATGCCTCCTTCGTTAAAGTTGATTCAGCCTCGAATACGATAACACTTATATGGAGATATGAACCTCTATTTTTTGATACGACTTTCACGGTTTGGTCGTTGACTTCTTGAACTGTTTTAGCAGATTCCTTATCTGTTACGATGTGAACGATCACTGTCAACTAATGATGTCTCAACAGTAGTTATTGGAGAAACGTTAAGTTATCCTTTTTAACTTTATTGTCAGAATAATATGTACACGCAATTTGCCAGTCGCGTGTGCTTTCTCTCTTGTAGCCCCAAAACGCTTCCTCTTCTGTTCTCTGTACTTGGCTTACATTGAGCACATTATATGCCATCGACCGGGTGTGCAGACATTTATGTGCATGTACTATGTTTATGTACATGCACAAACGGGAATACTCACTGTGATGTAGATCAAACTCTTGGGTATGCATGATGTGGCGAGTGCCAGGTTGAAACAACGGCCGTAGTTTGTGACTGCAACTCACACTTTAAAATGCCTGTCGCAATCTGATGCAATAAATTGGTGTAATGAGCTAGGCGGATGCAGAAAAGTCTTCCTCCGAACGCTGTCGTGTGCTTTTGCTTCCAATGCATCCGAGCTTACCATTCCTCATCCGCCTGTTAACGTCTATCAGACTTAACTTACTGGCTAATCAGAGGGTTTTGCTTCATGTTCTGATTCTTAGTTGGTTATCTGGTGGTCCATTATGATATTCAGTTGACCCATGGTATCGATGCCCATAATGTAAGCTGCAGTTTGCCTGCTTTGATTACCGTGAGTTTAGAGCTTCCTGAAGTCTACGCTGTTTTGTGTATACCTCTGACAAGCGCCTAAATTCTAGGTGGTTTTTCTGCTATTATGACATACTCACCAATCGTGACCAGATGGACCGCACACACCATCGACGACGCTATGACAAGCATCGTTGATGTGCATGTGGGCAACTTGTGCTTAGTTAAACCTGATGTGTAGGCGAGTGAACAGAAATGATTCGTATTAACGCCGATGAGTATGGTTGTCAGGTCAACCGAAAGCGTCACATATTAAACGTTTAGTGAATTCTGCTTGTTCTTTCGTATATACTCTGTTAGCTAAACGGACGCATGTATCAGGAGGTGGTCAACAATCCATCGCAGTCGTTTGACGGTATTCACCATATGTGGTACTAGGAGTATTTCATAGAGACCGTTCATATCGTTTGCAGAAGAAACAAACAAGTGACCTATTCCACTGACAATATTCTGAAGGCCAATGAGTTTATTGGAACTTTAAAGCTATTTTGTTTGACGTACGTGACGATAGTTTCGTTGTTTAAGCCCATTTATGTGCTTATTAGAGTGGCAGTTTTTCTGTGGTTCTCCTTTTTCATGTGTGTCTATTCCACCTTTTAAGAGGGAAAACAATTCACCATCGCATACTCAATCAGATGGGCACTCATCAGATCACACGTGGTTTGATGCCTTAATCTGGCCTATTGTTGTAACATGGGTCGCTCGTGTTGTGCACATTATTGGCTAGACAAATCTCCACAGGTATACTCAGATGATCGGAACATGTGACGGGCACCTGTTACCAAGCATGTTCTCGAAGAACGTGTACAATTGGAGTGTCATTGCTAGAAATGATTAATGGTGGAGTTTGTCAACGACAATTTGGTATGTAGTAAAACGAACATCTTTTTACTCACAACGATGTTGATCGTGATCAGAGGGTGCTGTGGCTTTGGTCACTGCATTAGCAATGTGAAGTAACTTAGAAGAATACGAATTTACTAGGAAAAAAAAGGTAAGAATTAATAAAATACGGTTAACCGGAAGATCTAGAAGTGGTTTGAATGCTGGTACGCCATTGACTACGGCATATTACCATCTCGGAGAGCATCTCTGACGGGTGGTCAGAGTGACAACAAGGATTCTAACCAGACAGAATAAACCTATCCACTTTATTCAGTTAAATGATCAAGGCCTTCATATCGAGGAGGATCATGGACTGCACTTCTCAAAATCGTGTAATCCATCGCCGAAAGTTCAACTGTTATCATCATTGTTTAGCAGTGGTTTAAAGTGTCACTGCGGAGAGGAGGCGATGCTGAGTTGTTGATAAAGCACTTTTAAGCATCACGTTGATAGCTACGGCAGTTTAGTGATTATGGACATTTGATCAGTAGGGATGCTGGGTATCGAAAGTTGTGCTTTCCGAGGTCTCCTTAGCACTCATTCGCGAACAGATATGCTGGTGCACGCCCCTTAGATTGCGTGAACCGTACAATTGGTGGTCGAAAAACATACCGCCAGGTAACATTGAACTCATATTCGTAACTTGCTTTTCATATATTATGCAGCATTGCTTTACCTTCCATGCTGCGGTTTACAATCTGGTAAGTATTCAGTCAAAACACAGACGTCGCGGGATGCTAACATTTCGATTCATTCTCAGTCGCTACATATACCCAGCATATGTTATACAACCTGCACATAGCAACAACAGTTGAACAAATTTCGCGCGCTAATAGTACAATCAATCCGGTAACTAGGATATTGATTGCGTCAGCACCCTCTGTGCACACAGAACCGGCCAAACTTGTCTGATTAATATTACCTCACTAATCGCCACCAGTTTCGGTTTACGATTACGTAACAGTACCTTGAACAATTTGATGAGGTCAACTAGGTGGCCGGTGGGTTTGGCGGTCGTTAAAGACTGGGTTCTTCGAGCTTGTTACAGTAAGCAGATCGTTTTTAAGATTGCAGTTGTTAACCCCTTATCAATGCGCCCCATCGTACGCTAATGCCTATGTAGTCGTCATTCGACTGCAATTGAACTGGTATATTACGTGCGACACAGACTGATCGGTTGAGTGTGTATCACAGCTATGAAGTGCATAACATAATATGCAGTTGGGCATCTGGATAGGTGCATTGCAAAGCCGACATCAGTTTATGACATGTTGGTCAGATGGTTTACAGGAATATTCTTTTTCTCCATAGTGCAGCCTGCCGCTTGTGGTTCTCACTGTGAATCTTCACGGATTTGTATAAGCAACTTTTCCCGCCAGCGCTTTTTTTGACAAACCCTTTTCCTCCTGGTCGATCTGCAGTGTATTTCATTTTGGATCTGTGAAACGACGTTCTCACTGACCTCCGTCTATAAGCAATAGATGAGAAGCTGAAGACTTGTAAACACTGTCTGCTCCATGTTGGGTTTCAATAAACAGATTGTTGTGGTGTTCCGTCCTGACATCTAGTGATAAGAATGGCAAACAGTTGTTAGTCTCCGCGTCACCGGATACAATGAGGTTTAGGTGGATGGAGTTCTAATTGTTATAAAGTGAACTATATGGTTGATTCGTTCAGCTGTTTTTGCTATGTGCAGTTTGTATAAAATTTGCTGGTTTTACGTTAGCGACTGATGAGAGTAGATCAAAATGGTACGTGTTTATCACATGTGAGGGTTCAGTTTGGATTTTGTGTGCCTCTTGTAGTGTTCGTTCGGTTATTAGCACTGTTCGGCTGGAGTCGACGGGTTGAACCACTACAGAGGCTCGGTGGTTCTGAGCACTCAAGAATTCAGGCACGTCTAAGGAGGTTAGCGTGTCGCCTTCCAAAGATTGACCCCTACTCATTTAACCATGCCGGGACCATTCATTTCTTCCCCCCCCCAGGTAATTGTTGCAGCCAACTCGTTCACACCAATACACTTCCTCATATTATCAACCCACCATCCATGCTCCTGAGTCCTGCAGTTGCGTCATATCGGATGTACGGATCATCGTTTCATTTGTGGGCGTACATTGCGCCGATTGGAGAGCTGTGGTGACAAGCTATCAATTTTTCTTGCAGGCTACTAGAGATATTGAGTTGTCAATGCTTTCATGATCTACAATCTACTGAATATCTCGGACATTCAGATGTACAATAACAATTGTCACCGTTGAGTGAATCAATGGGCGTAACAGTTAGTGCAATCCACACTATATACCAAAATGCGTTTTGATCATCCGCCTTCAGTTTGGCGTGTTGCAATTATGAAACGTCGGACCATTTGTATTTCGGACGATGCAGGTCAGGCCATCTTACTTTGCCGGTATATTCAGAAATATGGCTGAACTACCCCAGAGGCGGCGCTACCATTGGAAAATGCATTACTGCATTCTAAGCCGAACGTATATGGTATCGTGATGAGGTGTATTCGATCATCTTATTGTGATTTACGAACCCTAGAATTTCGGCGTTCTCGCGTCTGCATATATCTGGTCAAAAGATATTGATAGACTTTAGCCCCAACTCTCCATGCTTGTTTATTTTTATCAGCGGAAGTTATTCTCCGAAACGTGAAAAGAGTAATGTGAAGGCCGTCGTGCCATTTACACAGGTGTCATACATTGCTGTTGGTTGGCAGATAAATGTCCCTGATACCCCGTTTAGAATAGTTCAATGTGCTTAATTAGAACTGACAATTTTTATGACCAGATTCAAGGCATTTGAGTATGATGAGATTGTGGACATTTGAGCAAAGATAGTTCTTATCAGCACACTGTGCGTACTAATTGACTTTAGCGGAATCCGTCGTCACGAGTGCAGCTATGCCCAGCTTAGGCCGTTCTCCCATGAGAAAGCCAGATGAGATTTACAAAGTGAATTGGAATATACGGTTCGCTGATTAAGTTTTAACTCTGACCGTTGGCTTACTTAGAAGTTAGTGGAGGCGCAGTTATATCGGCGGTGGTAAATATGGATAACTGGGTTTTCTGGGATTGTTAATTATACTCACAAAATCCACGGCGTCAGAGATAACCACCGGCACGCTTGTTCTTGCGGCTTCGGTGCCGAATGTCCCTGCGGTTGGCTGTAGCATTTTGATATACATACGGGGGAAACATCAGCTAGCTACTGAAGATGTAGCAACATGCGTTCTTATAACGGAGATATTTAGTTCGCCATCCTTCAGCAATGTTCTCGACTGTGACCGGCTTATCGTTAATACGAATCTCGTGATTAACCATTTTCTAAGAAGGTAGTGTTGCTGAGTTACGACCATCCTAGTGTTTTTCTGAGTATATTCGATGTCGTCTAATGATGTTGGTTTAAATGGCGATTTTGAAACCATCGTCGCTGGTTGCAGCATTTAAGAACGCAACTGCCTCAGTCAGTAGGAAGGCCTATTTTTAGACAGCTGACCGAATCACTGGATCTGAAGGAATGATACTATTCGAGCCGGGAATATATATATCGGTCCTCAAAGGCTAGATCCTTCAATATGGCACTAGAACGGTCAGCTCCTAAAAAGATTTATAGCAGGTTTGTCTTTCCACGTGACTGGTATACTAACCTGTCTAAAGAACTCGCAGGGCGTCAGTCAGACCAAAGTGGATGGATGTTAACCAGTAATGAAACGTGTATCTGCAGCCTCCCACCGAAACTTTGACCTAATTAACCAGTCTCAGTTGATTGCTACTGATTCACCTTAGATCGACGTGTTTGCCAACGGGATAAATTATTCCCCGCTTCTATTCTGTGCTACCGTAGTCAGATGCTGTAAGACGTAATTAGCAAAGGAAAGCGCATTTTTGTAACGTGACGCCGTGATCAGCTAGCTGTCCGGAAGGAAGCGAGCAATATATATCTATTGTGTTTCAATAAGGGATGGACAGTTGTTTGGCGTACATTTTGGGATGGGACCTGGCCGCTGGAAAGTAGTTTATACAACAATCCTAAAACCTTGGTATTCTTGTCTTATTTTTATGGATCTACTCCTGAACTGGTCGAGACGGGTCTGGTTTATGTTCGCAGTGCGTGTATCCAGGTTCAACATATTACCTGGAACTTCCCATGTTCCGCTTGTTGTCTACTTCTGTCAACTGACACCTAAAATATTACTTTAAGTCAGCGTCTGTAAATATCCGTAACTGTGTAGTTGAAATGGCTTTCACAATGTCCACACGAATGTACGTGGTCGTCAGCTTTGGGGAATTTTTGCTGAGCTTCGTGTTGGTGATGAAACATTTCTCACTCAGACGTTTGGGAAGATATAGTCGATCTGGGAGAGAACCTTGTTACGGTTTCCGTCTCATAAGGGTCTCTACACTATTCTGATCATCTCTGTTTCGAGTAATACGGTATCTGGAAATGTTTTAAAAGAATCTATTTGGTGTAATCTATAGTCCATTTTTCTCCGTTCCGAACTAAACACGATGGACGTCTGGGCAAAAGGTTCCCTGTACCTACTCGATTGAGAGTGGTGAGGTGCACTCCAAGACGCAGGTCAACTGTACCATTATTCAAGTCCAGAGTCATTGGATGTCGAGCTGTCAACATAATTGTATATTTGAAAAACGGTTGATTTCGTTGCCCGAGAAGGTTGGTTAGGCGTGATAAAAACTACTCAACAAGCTTGTTAATTTCGACTAGCAGACTCGATATTTTAACCTGAGCTGTTCAGAGTATGTCCGATAGTGTATGAATCACTTGCTCCTAATTCTCACTTGATGTGCAAAACGTTAGCAAAATTTCGCAATCTTTACAGTTTTAGCAAGAGGCACTTTTGGAAGGTCCAGTTTTGCCGACACAATGTTCTGTCGAGCTGATTTTTTGCACAAATAGTCAACACCCGTTCAAAACCCTTCAGGAATTTGAACAAAACCGTTAGAACACGAAAGCCGGTAGATGCAAGCATTTCGTATTAACTCTTCAGTACCAAATTTACAACATGAAACAGTTTTCTTTATGACGAACAGCTAGAGGTGGGCGGGATGGCTAGTCGATTGGTGAGTTAGAAAAGGTCACTAAGTCCAGAGCACGGTCAAGGTCACGAACAATTGTTTCTGAACACACAGGGCCGGCTTCGGTCGATTGATTGCGATAGCCTGAGCAAACCGCAAGAAATTTGGACTGGGATGATGTAATACAATTCTGAATGCGTAAGCCGGGTCGATGACGTGACCAGGATGTGTCTTGTGATTGTGGACACTGGTTGCTTGCGTGTTTCAACAACATTGCCGTTCGGTAATAATGAGTTCTGTATCCATTTATTTCACTCTGGAAATCAGGCACCTCCCGGTTCTACCTAAGTACCTTTCTTTGCAGTTGCATGTAAACTGGTAGATACTATGTGTGGTGGCACCGACTAGCTGATCTCCCTTGATTGAAGCCAGAGGAGCTCCTGGGTTAGTCTTGATCCTAATCGATGCAGCTGTTCTAGTTTATAATGCGTCCATATATGATAATTCGTCCGTGTTTAATGTGAGGTCAATGGCGCAGTGGTCAAAACGACCCGCAAGTTTCAACTGGAATTCTACATGCAACTTCAAACAAAGCTACATAGGCAGAACCGGGAGGTGCCTGATTTCCAGAGTGAAATAAATGGATACAGAACTCATTATTACCGAACGGCAATGTTGTTGAAACACGCAAGCAACCAGTGTCCACAATCACAAGACACATCCTGGTCACGTCATCGACCCGGCTTACGCATTCAGAATTGTATTACATCATCCCAGTCCAAATTTCTTGCGGTTTGCTCAGGCTATCGCAATCAATCGACCGAAGCCGGCCCTGTGTGTTCAGAAACAATTGTTCGTGACCTTGACCGTGCTCTGGACTTAGTGACCTTTTCTAACTCACCAATCGACTAGCCATCCCGCCCACCTCTAGCTGTTCGTCATAAAGAAAACTGTTTCATGTTGTAAATTTGGTACTGAAGAGTTAATACGAAATGCTTACATCTACCGGCTTTCGTGTTCCAGCAATGTTAATTCTTTTGTATTCCTCTCGTTCCTCGCATTCAGTTGGATCTCATCGTGTCGAACAGATCTGCCCATTTTTATGCTAATATGGTTTCCTCCAGTCTCAAACGCTCCACATCCTTCTGGTTAACGATTTTACTTCAGGGAGATTTCTTCACAAAATATTTGGTTAACGTCGCATCCCCGGAAAATTGTAGTGTCACAGTTTACCCCTCGTTATTCAGTTGCGTCATACAGTTATTCTTAATTTTTCATCTGTGTACAGCTGTTTAAAGTTTTGTAACATTTTTTACTGTCTGTCGCTTGAGTGCATTACAATATGTTGTGTACACCTACTACCAACATTAGTGACCATATGAATTGAATTTTATTATTGGTTGATCTTCTTTATTATGGAGCGTCATATTCTCCCGATGGTGGTAGCCTATTGGACGTTAGGTTCGTACAGTTGTAACTTCGTTGTCTCGAACAGCTTTTTGAATAAACTTCCTTTTTATTTGAAGAAATCTAGTTATCTTACACTCAGCGATCTGTGAGTCTGTAATTCTTGTCCGTTTGAACACACTCAGATTCTGTCAGCATCAGTGTACCAAAGAACAACTGAGATCACACATATAGTCTGCATACTATGGAACATCGTGTATTCCTCTCTTCGATCCGAGTGATAGAACATTCAGTAAATTTAAGAAAACGAGCCATATTTCTGATTCAATTCATCCACTTTGGTTAAGTAATGTACAGCTTCTCAAAAAGTATCTATTCCCTAACATTGATCCCTTGGTGCTTTTGTGGCCAGCTTTTACTGAAATTGTTTGTGAACCACAGTACACTGAGATGACGCTCATGAAGTGCACATCTTACCAACCAGCACTTACACATCGGATCTTTATTTTCTGCGGAAAAATGCCTCTCATCTGTGATTATACACACTGTTAAGATAGAACTTGTTTGAATAAAGTAATTAATCCAGAATGCTTGTGACCAATACAGTTGACTGTAGGTGTAACGGAACATAAACGTCTAAACTAGAGCGACGTGAATTAAAACTTGTTACGATGTTGAATTATGCCATTCATGGTTGGAGATTTATACAACCCAGCTGAAAAGCTATACAAAACGGCTGAACGACTATGGTAAGTTGACTGAGTTGCTTATTATGAAGAGATCCAAATATGAACAATCCAGGCTTCGGCTAGGTTTGAATTAGTTAGTTTATAAAAGACGGCTTTCCCCGTTTACTAGTTTGGGTAGTGAAGTCAAGAATAAATTTACTTTATTGCCTTTATCGTGAGCGACACGAAACAGCACTGAAACGCCAGAAAATAACTGGAAATTAAAGCTGATAGCCAAACCCACAAACTTTCGTTAAAACCATGCACACAAATTCATAATGACAAGGCATCACTCAGAATGCGTTTCCTGGAGGGGACATACGGTCGGCACTCAGCTGGGCTTAAAGATCGAGCAGGCCCACTTGCATTGTCGAACCGAATTTCGTCGGATAGTGTTACACTGTATCTACGACATGTCTAAGGGTGTTCTGTCATTCTGAGGTACATATTTTGGAAGAACTGGCTACGTGACGCCGCTAGATAACTTCCGCCGGCGCCCTTGATCGCCAAATGCCTGCTGGGGATGGGTCATATGATCCATCTGACAAAGGTCTTCTGAATGTTAACATGTCATCCAGAAGACATTGAAGGTGTTGCCTGTCGTTCGCTATACTCTAGCTGAACGTGTGCAGAAGCCACTGATCATGGCAGCCTAGCTGCCATGACTTCTACTAAGGACAGGCCGTTTTCTTGAATAAGCTTCTGTCCGGTTTTATTTCTGCGGTAGTTTATTGCTGTACATTGTTTCAATCGTGTATTTATACGAACTCATGCAATTAACAGAAATCAATATGAACCAAATGGGCAGCATATTCGTTACGCCGCGAATGAATTGACAAGTGCAGCGATGAGATAGTGAGACGTACTGGAGCAAGGGTGAAGCGGTTGCGTGCGCCACTATTGGTCATTGTCTGAACTTGTCAGTACAAACGTTTAAAGTGACTACGCACTGGCTGCAAAGAAAATAACCTGGCAACGTTTCCAAAAGAAAAGTTTTGAAGTGGAGAATCTTTTCTGGGAGATTGTCTGGAAAGCAGGCTTCTATATTTTGTGGTGGTGGAGGGTTTTCGTTTTGCTTTTGGCGCGTATCTCCGAGGTGTTGTGGTCCATGGCTCGATTAATTTTTACCGTGCTAGTCGTGCCAGCTTTTGACACGCAGAAACAGTTTGGGATTACATGGTGCGAAAGCTTGGGGAATGTAGACGCCAGTAGTATCAACGTGTTTGGGTGATCAAGGACAAGGATACGAACATTTCTGTGCGATTTATTCTATTCTATAAGGGAAGCGTCCGATCGTTTACGTGAGCGTCCGTTGTGTGTTTCGATTATGTTGACATCCATCGCATAGTTCTAACTTTATTTTGTCATGTTTAGCGTTTAACAGAATGATAAGACGATGTACTGCAACAACAACGTAATTCAGGTACTGAGCGATCAATCCAGCCTAAGTCCCTACGTACTATGTGACCAAGACGCGTGTGATCGTTTAGTTCCCGCGGTCGATATGGTGACTAATTCAAATTGTTGTAGGTCGATCGTTAGCCACCCACATAACACGGATGGAACAATCGATGACGCATCACGCGGACGTATCATCTCTTCCTTCGTTGGTTGAGGCCATCAAGTCTGAAAACGGTCTACCGGATGACGGTGACGCTGAGATCGATGCAGGGGTAAACTGGCTCAACCATGGATGCGTCATGTGTTTCAAGGGGTGAAGTTTACAGGAGCCACGTTTTCTAGTCTTAGAAATGCTTAATTGATGGTTTCTGACCACCATTTAGGCACTGACCCAGTTTTTTTACCTAGCTTAAAATGATTACCACACATGTAGATGTATGTTCAGGAATTCACGCTCGAACGATGTCCAAATGAAGTGCACATGCACCAGAGGGTATACACCCTAGTGTATGACTACCCATAACGCAATTAAACAGCTGTGCTGACAGACTGCCACTCTTCGTCTGTGAATTCAAACAACGTGTATGGTGAGGAGTGGGTCATGGGATTCCCCTGAGCTGATTGGCGAGGTGCGCAAGGGAGTTAAAACTTAAATGCCCATGTGTTCACACTTCATAACGAGTAACAGAGTACCATTAGGTTATTTACATGTCGAAATCCAACATAATGCAGAAAAATCGCAAAACTTTTAGACGACGTACAAAACCAAGGAGGGTAAGTCACGATACTGCAGATCTGCATGACCTGAAATGATACAACCTCGAAATATTCAAATTACTGCAGCTTTAAGTCACATCATCAGTGCACCAGTAGTCTCAACAACACGGCCATGTTTAGTGATGTAGTCATTTCTACTCGAAGGAAGTCTCGCAAAAAATTCAATATCTGGACGCGAATGAGTAGTGCAACCTTCTGTTTTTTTCAGGTAGACCATGAAATCCAGAAATTATGGTGTGTTAAAGATGAACGATTTAACTATACTACTCGTGAGTAGCCAGACAGACGCTTATTTGGGTGTCGAAACTGTAAGGCACCCGAGAAACGTTGAAGAACAATTTAGTGTGAAATGGTATTTTCCATGCACGAAGTCGCCAGTGAAACTTGTTTCGCTTCGGGTTTACGGTTACGTGCGAACATGTGCTTGTGCCCCATGTGTCGTTGAAGCCTAACCACCATTGCCGAATTACAGAATGGATCAACCACATGGCGCATGCGTTCTTAACTCAAGACGATTGTATTACTAAGTTGTCGATAACATGATACCACGACAGTGGACGCATGAGGCCCGTAGCCCAAGTGCAGACACGGAAAATCTGTTGACACACCAAGTCTTACTGATTTAATGAGAGGTACAGGTGGTCGAGCGGTCCAAACTTGTAGCCAATAAAATGCAAGGCAGCTACATTATCAGGGTTTGTGAGGGCCAATCGCAGCATGGTCAGGTAACTCGATTGGCTTAGAAGTGTACATGTAATATTTCTCTCTCTCTTAGCGAGCATGATAGGTCTCACATTGACACCGGTCAGCTGGTTTCGGTAGGCGTTGTGACCGTCGGGTCTCTGTTTGCGTATCCATGGTTGTCCCTTGTATCGAAGCGGACTGCTGTGAATCTTTCCGTGTATCAACATTTTGTCAGCCTGTTCGGCTAACACGTTTGCTGGTTGCGGTGCTGGAAATGGTCTGAGTGTCCACGCACAATGCTTCCGTCAGTCAACTGCAATTCAGAATGATTTTCTATAATGGGGTAATAATTGTAGCAGGTTTCATAAAGCAACCTAGTAGAAACTAGATCCGACTCTCATTCGTATTTCTGTCCTCTCGTGTGACTATGCACAAACCGAGCCAGTTCAGTTTGTACCAATCCAGAGTGTTGCTTGAGAAGGCTCTATGTGACAACCTGTGGTGCACTTTCAACTGGACGATTTAACGCAGGGTGGTATCGAGTACAGAATTTTGTGGAGAAATTTTTGGAGCTCCTCGCTGACGACATATAGCGAGGAATATCCGATAGGTCGCAAACAAAGATCGATTTCTGGTTATCATAGTCTGTGAATCAGTGTATGTGAATGGATAGAAGTTGATTCACTTGGAGTGGACATTAGTTGAGAGCAAATACATCAGACCATTAACCAAGTCAAAGTACTCCGGTCGTGGTCTCTCTGGCCAACACCAAGGACGTTTTAGCCCAGGACGATTATTATGTGTGTACTTCCGACACATTTCACATACGAGATGCAAGCATTTCGTTTATTCTCATCAGTCGATTACATAACACATCCAGTCATATAGGTTAAGTGCATGGCCACAAAACAATGAAATGAAGGAAAATCACATGGGAGTAATCAGGGTACACTGCTACGGTAACGAAAAGGTACTGAAGCAATCAATTTCGTTACCGTGGCAGTGAACCCTGATTGCTCCCATGTGATGTTCCTTCATTCCATTGTTTTGTGGCCAAGCGCTTAACCTATATGACTGAATGTTTCATGTAATCGACTGATGAGAATAAACGAAATGCTTGCATCTCGCAATGTATGTCGTCTTAATGAACTGGATAAAGGGAACTCAATGTTTCACATTTCACAT
This sequence comes from Paragonimus skrjabini miyazakii, assembly GCA_014338405.1. NCBI lineage: Eukaryota > Metazoa > Platyhelminthes > Trematoda > Plagiorchiida > Troglotrematidae > Paragonimus > Paragonimus skrjabini miyazakii. The sequence goes on along the minus strand of JTDE01004755.1, from coordinate 42,864 downwards.
GACTAACCGCGAATGGTTTCAGATAAGCAGTAAATTTCCTCCGTCAATCGCCTTGTCCGTTCTCTCCAGATAAGCATCTCGTCTAAGTGCTACAAGATGGTGATCAATTCGGGTGGTTCACTTGTTGTTGGGTTGGTTAAAGGAAAACGAATCAGAGCATTAGCCGTCCTGTTGCTGACTCCAACGATGCAGTGAAGTTTTTAACGACTGGCATGAAGAAGAAACATTCACCTTTGCAGTCAGTATGAGTTTCAAAAAATCGCCCTCAGACGTATTACTGAGGACGTCTGATACTGAAACTTACAATGAAGACATCCTTGTCCAACTGGGAACAATTTTTCTTGAATAGTTGCAGAGTAAATTATTTATAAGCAATTGGTCTGAAAGAACAGTTTTCCACTCAGTGACAAGGCACTGCATCAACCCCCATGTATATACGTTACACTGCAGTACTAATGATTTGTGTTGACCATAATTGACGAGAAATATAGAAAGCTAAACTTTTTTGCATCAACGAGTGTCTAACGCTGTATCGATCCACAAACCCAGGGCATATGTTTGTGTAACACTGTACACAAAGTAGGAAGTAATGTGAAAGTATGCGACAAGAAACGGTGGTAATATGACAACCTTTCTGAAAATGAACGAAAATGAGTTTGGCTTCTAGGTTCGGGCATCAAGGTGGGTTTCAATTTTATCATGCACAAACCGTTTTTATTGGGTTATTATCCAAGATAACGAACAGCTCGTTTTTCAACTTCTTCAATTTCAATCCGCATTGGCGAAGGCGATCAAGCACCACGGATAATGTGTGCAATATTCAACCACCATGGGTCCGGTGATAAGAATGTTATGTAAATATGTGTGTGCAAAAGGAACGTATTTGCAAGATTTTTAGGATCTTTTGGAAAATGCACCAGAACCGAATTAATACCTAACAATAGTAATGTGTACTAAAAATGGTCAATACGATTAGTGATTGTAGTGCAAGCACGAAATGATTCATCAATTTTCATCCGGGAATAAGCAGGATCAAGGTCAATCTCTGTAAAGTTTTCGTCATTGTTTGGTATAGCGTAAAAATTCCCTCAAATGGATTGGGCGATATTTATCCAGTATAAAAGAACGATTCGCGATTGATTTATAATATCCGCAGAGGTTCATTTGGTTTGATAACAAGAGAGAAGGAGGTTTCTTATTTGCGAAATTCTACTGCAATAATGAAATTTTTATTGTTGTCTCTTGACCACATACTGAAGCTGATACATTTTCAAGAAGCAAATTATTCATCTCGTCGTGAGCATATCCGTATTGATAATCGCGGTAATGTAGGAAAATGACGTTCATCAAAACACTATCTGTAATGCCCAACACACGCTCTCACATCACCCATACTCACGTTTATGAACCAGAATTCCAGTCCACTATACAGCTGCGGTTTCCACTTACATGTCATGTGCACTTCTATCTGGTTCCGTTCATGTGGTTGACGTTTCCTGTTGTTAGTTTTTTCTTGCCATTTCTCCTCCATTGGTACGATTTCGTTCAGTGATCGCTCCTCCGATCGCCCGTGTTGTCCGCAGTCCACTTGCTACTGACTTTGGCCATATCTCACCACCATTTCGAGATACCCCACTGAATGTTGGAATAATCGCGTCTCCGATTTGGTCATCCATCAAATTAACACATCGTATTTGATACTTCAGCGCGGTTCGACGTTTCATGACCTTTTACTTCACATTCTAAACGGTAACGTAACCTCAATAAACAGCCGTGCTGATTCAGTATGCGCCCAATACAGAGCCCGATATAGGCAGCGGTTCGAACCCTGTCAACAACGTTGGTGTCGAATCCACCAACACATTACCTTATTCATTGTTTAGCATGGATCATGGCTGTGAACACTGTCGCAACAACTGCCCCGGGTTTTTCATGCACTTCCAAAGGAATGACTGTTCCGTGCTGAACAGCATGCTGAAAAACACACGCTGTGTTGTAGACTGGAATTAAGGTTAATGAACATGAAAACGGGCGTAGTGTGAGAGGGGTGAAATGCGCAATTGGCGAATGACAATGTAATACTGCCCACTGTGTATGAATATACGCCAGCCATTCAATTAAGTGTACACGTTTGTGATCCTATATTGTAACATAAACTGTAAGGAATTTCATGCAATGAACAAATCCGCAGGCCAAGTGTCGTTTTTGCGGTTAATTCTTGTGGGATCACATATATCGAACGAATGGTCGGAATTGGGTAGCGTTTGTCTATAGGGACGGAAGTCGGAGGGCTAGAAGTAACTGATCTTCAGAAGAAGGTGGAACAACTGACAAAAGTGGCAAAAATTTTGAGGACGAATCCGGAACCAAGAAGACTATAAGTGCAGTGGGGGCAAGCGATCGCACGATACTGCTCACACTGCTGCTATTCAGTAGTGATAGAGAGGCATGGATTCGGACGTTGAATAACCGCGGGAGAAACACAGGAAGAAACAGTGGAGTGCAGCCTGGCATGAAATGGTTATCGGTACATGCAGGAACTGAGCCTTGGTATCCATTGGCAACCGTGACATTCTGGGAGCAATGTTGTATGCAAATAAGTGGTTTTGTTTGTTGTGTTTGAGCGCATTAGCCATGTACTGGTTTTCTGAATAAATAACCCCTGCGCCGTCCACATTCATGGCTCACAACACAAGTTAATTGGACGCAAGAACGATCACACTGTAAGAAGACGTATGTTTCGATATGTTAACATTTCGTTTACTCTCATCAGTCGCAAACGTAAAACATGCGAATTATATATGATACACAAATAGAGATAGATAGGGTACGGTTCAAACCACCAAAGGACCCATTCTACACAATCGCGAACGCAGTTTGTCTGACCAATCTGTCTCTCATGTTGTTTATCAGTTCACTTGCAGTTGCGGTAACATTTACATAGGCAGAACAGACAAGTGGCAGAACACGTCCCGAACTGGTTGAAACAACTCATGACACAACAATCTGAAACCGGTGAATCAGTTACTCGAAGCCCCGCATCATCGATAGCCAGACACCTCATGATAACAGGTCACCAGATTGACCAACTTAGATCGTTCAAAATATTGTTACATCAAAAGAACCCGAAGCTACTGGCCTTTAGCGACTCTATGTTGATTAGAACTCACCAGCCGGTGTTATGTGCACAAAAGTGGTTGAAACAACCCATAGGGTTGCCGTGGTGGTGAGGACATAGTGTGTGGTGTGACTGTATGCGTGTCCGTACCCTATCTATCTATATTTGTGTGTCATATATAACTCGCATGTTTTACGTTTGCGACTGATGAGAGTAAACCAAATGCTAACATATCGCAACATATGTCTTCTTACTGCATTTATGAAGTTATTAAAGGGAACACAATGTTTCAAGATCACACAGCACTCGTTGCTTCGCCTGTAACGGGGTAGCATGTTTTACCCGACATTGCTCTCCTAGACGTTTTTCGTATTTTTCTGTCCTATCATGTCGTTAGGTGGGCGTTCTAAAGGTGAAAGTGGTTGAGAGATAACAAAATACCTCGGTAGTAAGTACGAGGGCGGGGACATGAATTACAAGCAAAGTACAAAGTTGTTACGTAGGGTAAATGGTGTGGGCTATAGATAAATGACTACGGCCTGACATTAACTACATATAACAAAATAAGGGTATGCAGTTGGGCAGTAAGGTGTATAACACAAATAGGCATAAACAGGAAGCTGATTAGAACATAGACCAGCCAGGAGATTCACGTACAGTACAAATAATGTCCGAGTTGATAGACATTACTCATATGCTCACTGAGACTGCTTGAAGGATCGGTGTATTCATTCGTTTTAGATGGAGATACGAATTGTCCTGGTAAGCGTAGGGTAGTACCCAACACAAGTTCGGCAGAAGAATGACCGATGTCTTGCTTGACAGCTGAACGTAATCCTAGGAGAACAATGCGTAGACGTTCTGTCCAATGCGTTGGGTTCTCATGTGCCTTCACAGCATACGTATATATTTATTCCTATTTTACGCTGTATTCATAGCTATCGTTATTTTTTTGCTTCCGTGTAATCGTATTGAAAAATGGCTGACAATAACGTGCCATGCAATAGTTCTGTGAGTCTCATTGGCATCCATCTTTCAACATTTGGGAATAATGACCTAGCCGTATGGTTTAAGTTAGTAGAGAAGCAGTTCCACACAAGCGGCATTACTCACTCCTCTACGATGTTTTCTCACATAATCTCTGCACTACCAAACGACATAGTACAGAAAGCGCGTGATATTATTGTGTCCCCACGTCCGACTGAACCATACGAACATCTCAAATCGGCACTACTCAAACGTACAGCAGAATCAGAATCAGAGCAAAAACGACTTGAAGCTTTGATCAGCGG
>JTDE01004755.1:20624-38354 GCA_014338405.1 Paragonimus skrjabini miyazakii | reverse complement strand
CTACAACAATTACTGGACGGAAGGTTTATTGACGGAGCGTTATTCCGACATCTTTTCCTACAAAGACTACCTAATTTCGTCCGTAGTATTCTGGCATCCAGAGGACACATTGCCCTGGATGAACTAGCAGAGCTCGCTGATGACATCATGAGTATCTCTGATAATTCACACATTTCAGCTCTAGCTCCACATTCGCCAGATACCGTATCACAAACTCTTTCACAACAAATCGAAATGCTCAGTAGTAATTTGGAGAAATTACAACTATCACAAAGGCCAAGGAGTCACAACCACGATCGAAAACCGCGATCTCCCAGCACTTCAGCACAACAGTCCGGTAGGCAGAACCGCAATCGATCACCACCATCTCCCAGTACTTCAACCCATCAACCTGATAGTCACAACAACAATTTTTGCTGGTATCATTTCAAGTTTGGCGCAGATGCCCGTAAGTGTAGCCCACCTTGCCAATTCAAATCACAAAACCTTAGCGGGAATTTACGAAGCCAGCCAGTGATGACGATCAGTGCGTCTGGCACTGGTTCCCTAGTCGTCGTTTATTCGTCAGAGACTCCGTTTCCAACTACATATTTCTAGTAGACCCAGGTGCGGAAATCAGCGTGATACCATCAACTTCGAAGGATAAAACGCGTGTTAACAAAAAAATTTGTTCTAACTGCGACTAATAAAACGACGATTAACACCTATGGACAAAGGTCATTGATGCTCAACTTTGGTCTTCGTCGTCCCTTCATGTGGGTATTCACCGTAGTTGACGTCCCAAAAGCCATGATTGGTGCTGATTTTCTGTTACACTTCAACTTGTTGCAGGGTCTTAGAAACCAACGTTTAATTGACTCAATCATCAATCAGTCAATGAAGGGATTTCATGCATATGGTCCAGTAATCAACCCAATTGTGCTATCTCAAACTGATCAGGAGAAGTATCGTAACCTCCTTAAGCAGTTTCCCACTCTGACTCAACCAAACTTTCGTGATGTAACCATTAAACACAACATCACACATCATATCCTCACTGAAGGGCGATCGGCAGACGCCAGCCCAAGACGTCTTCACCCGGATAAGCTGAAACTAGCACGCCATGAATTCCAACATATGCTGCAGTTAGGCATCGTACAACCCTATAAAAGCGAGTGGTCTTCAGCGCTACATATGGTACCCAAAACAAACAACGGTTGGAGACCATGTGGCGCTAAACAAACTCACAGTACCAGACAGGTATCCCCTACCACACATTCATGATTTTGCAGCAAACCTTCGTGAAAAAACAATATTTTCCCATATAAACCTCATCCGTGCCTACCGCCATATTCCTGTCGAACCATCTGACGTTAAAAAGACTGTCATCACTACACCGTTTGGTTTTTTTGAATTCACTCGTATGCCTTTTGGTTTAAGAAATGCTGCACAAACATTTCAGAGATTTATAAACCAGGTAGTAAGCGAGTTTGATTTTGTTTTTGCATATCTGGATGATCTGTTAGTAGCAAGTATAAACGAAGAGGAACATCTACAACATTTGTGGTTGCTCTTCCAGCGTCTTTCGAATTTCGGAATTGCAATTAACCCGGCAAAATGTCAGTTTAGAAAATCTTCAATTGATTTTCTTGGTCACTTAGTTGATTCCAACGGGATTGCACCATCAACTGACAAAGTGAAAGCAATCCTCGGTTTCCCAACGCCAACACCCATCAAACAACTTAAACGAATTTTAGGTATGATTAATTTTTATCGCCGTTTTATTCCTAATGGCGCTAAGTTAATGCTACCATTGACCAACCTTCTATCTCCAAACGATTCTAAATTTGTTATGGACAGTACTGCTACAGAAGCTTTCTCAAGTATCAAGACAACTTTAGCCAACATTACTATGTTGAACCACATGCAAGCTGATCCGCAACTATCTCTATCTACGGATGCCTCCAGTTTGGCCGTTGGTGTTGTTTTACATCAGCACGTAAACGGATCTACGTAACCACTTGCATTTTTCTCGAGGAAACTTCACTCCGCGGAAACGCGTTATAGCACTTCTGGTAGAGAATTGTTATCCATTTATCTCTCTATTAAACATTTTCGACATTTACTTGAAGGTCGAAAATTTTGTGTATATACTGACCATGAACCCTTAGCTCACGTGTTCAACCACAATTCAACCAAGTATTCACCTAGGGAGATCCGACATTTGGATTTTATTTCTCAGTTCACAACCGACATCCGATATACCTCTGGATCATCTAACGTGGTCGCAGATACCTTATCACGACCAGACGTTGACGTCATCAGCAAAGCCAGATTGATCGACTTTGCCAAAATGGCGGAGGAACAAAAATTGGACCCTGAACTACAAAGACACCTACAAACTCCTTTAGTACTAAAATTACAAACTGTTTCACTTCCTGATTCCACAGGAACCATTATTAGTGACATCTCTAAACCTATTCCAAGACCATATGTACCAGCATCCTATCGTCGAATAATCTTTGATGCTTTCCATAATCTCTCGCACCCAAGTATACGGACAACTGTGAAATTCATCTGCGATCGCTTCGTCTGGCCAAGTATCAACGCCGATGTTCGTGAATGGGCAAGAACCCGTCTTGCTTGGCAGCGTTCTAAGGTATCCCGTCACACTACAACCCCCATTGGCACATTCACCGCACCAGACGCACGATTTTCACACATTCACATTGTTGGACATCATCCACCATCACATGATTTTACGCATATTTTGACATGTGTAGATCGTTTCACGAGATGGCCCGAAGCTATTCCAATCAAAGATATCACAGCAACCACAGTTGCACGCGTACTGGTAGAGAGATGGATATCAGTGTTTGGAGCACCTGCAATTGTAACTACCGATCGAGGAAGACAGTTTCAGTGTCATCTTTTTGATGCACTCACTAAGCTACTTGGCACAAAGCACATCGCAACTACCGTATATCATCCGTGTGCCAACGGCTTAGTCGAACGATTTCATCGTCAACTGAAAGCTGCGTTGAAGGCCCATGAAGATCCGACGAACTGGACGGAACGCCTCCCCATCATCCTTCTAGGCATTCGTTCGTCAAACAGGACTTGGGCGCTTCCCCCACAGAACTCGTTTTTGGTGCCAGTTTACGCCTACCAGGACAGTTGGTCACAAGTTCAAACACGTTGGACATTACAGATCGCTCTGATTATGTCCATAGACTCCAAGATCACATGGCCAACATCAGACCCTCGGACCCAAGAACGAACGAGAGATCGTCGTACATTCCATCGGATATGATGACCTGCACACACGTATTTGTCCGTAATGACGCTGTCAAACCTCCCCTACAACAACCGTACGATGGCCCTATCTTGTCCTGAGTCGTAATCCAAAATACTTCACGATCAAGAAGGGTAACACTGAAGACACTATCTCGTTGGACAGGTTTAAACCGGCGCACATTGAAAAACCGTTTACTGGTACACCACAGCAAACGATACAATTGCCCAGTTCAAATACAGCTGCCAGCAATAGGACATGCATACCATCAACAACAGAGCAGTCACATTCAACGCCACTACTGTCAACTACCATAAGGTCTGGTAGATGTGTGCGATCCACCGACCGGTTACTCTACTACTGACATCGTATTTTGTCCCCAACCAAAACGCTGGCAGGGGGTAATGTAGCAGCACACTGTTGTGTGGTCAAGGTCATATGTCTGGACCAACTTACTGTGGCATATGACCAAGATGTTGTGCCCACACATTCACCGCTGAGCGACCCTCAGGCCCATGCACCTGCAGTGACTTTGAACAACTCAGTTTGCCAACACCACTGTAGTCAATGTCACACGCATACGCACACATAACAAACCTCATCTCGGACATTAGCCTATGACACGTGATTCAACCCAGTGTCCTCACCGGAGCTGGCAAGACAACGAGATCGTACACACATGTGAACACAACTCGTCTGGGTCTCTCGTGCGCCGGTGAACAAAACCACAGCTACAGTGCTCCGTGGACTACGTAGTGTTTCCATCCTGTAGATCCTTACGTTGACATCTATAGGATTCCACCCAACACTCCACTAACACACTCTCGGATTACATCTGTGTATTTTGTCCGAACACTTGCTGTAAGTGCACCTGTTATATTTGTCTGGTATTATTTAGATGTTTGGTTTTACCCATACTATTGTTAGGGCGCCCAACTGGAACGTCTTCAGAAAGCTGGAGTGATAGAACCGGTGAACTATTCAGCATGGACGGCCCTCATTATCGTGGTCAAGAAGGCAAATGGAACAATACGACTCTGTGCAGACTACTCTACAGGTCTAAATAACGCTCTCGAGACGCATCAGTATTCTTTGCCGATACCAGAGGATCTCTTCACGAAGCTGAATGGCGGTAAATGTTTCGCGAAGCTCGACCTGGCCGAGGCTTACTTACAATTGCCAGTCGATGAAGAGTCCAAAGAACTGTTAACAATTAATACCCACAAAGGACTTTATCGATTCAACCGTCTGCCATTTGGCGTAAAGACAGCGCCAGCCATCTTCCAACAAGTGATGGATACCATGCTTACGGATATTCCAGGTGCGGCCGCCTACCTAGACGACATTATAATCATGGGTCACAACGCAGAGGATCTGGAACAGAAGCTGGACCAAACTCTTACTCGTTTTAGCGAATATGGCTTTCGACTTCGCGCCGACAAATACAGCTTTGGAATGTCCAGCATCGAATACCTTAGATTCATTGTGGACAAAGACGGCCGACGACCTGACCCAACCAACGTAGAAGCCATACAGAGGATGCCGCATCCAACGGATGTGTCAACTCTACGGTCATTCCTGGGGCTGGTCAGCCATTACAGTTCATTCCTCCCAGAACTCCATCGAATCCGAAAGCCAATGAACCGGCTGCTTATGAAGGGTGTTAAGTGGGAGTGGTCAAGGGAATGTCAGCAATCTTTTGATCGCATCAAAGCCCTGTTGACTTCAGACCTCCTGCTTACGCACTACGATCCGATGCTACCACTTGTCGTGGCCGCAGATACATCCAACTGTGGAATCGATGCTGTGATGTCACATACGTTCCCAAATGGAAAAGAAAAGGCAATCGCGCACGCAGCAAGGTCGTTTGCACCCTCTGAACGAAACTATAGCCAGATCGAGAAGGAAACCCTCGCTACAATCTTCGCGGTGAGAAAGTTTCACAAAATGTTGTACGGGCAACATTTTTCTTTGTTGACGGGTCACAAACCGTTGCTCGGCTCAAGGAAAGGAATTCCGGTTTATACCGTCAATCGCTTGCAAAGATGGGCAACAATGCTTCTTGCGTACGACTTCACGACAACTAGCTTCGGTCAAGCTGACGCCTTATCCAGATTCATCGGATCACAGGCACCGAACGACGAGGACGCAGTAATAGCAGCGGTCAATATTGAACCCGATGTACACCTCATCTTCAGCGAGGCTGTCCGAGCACTCCTAGTGACAGAAGAGATGATCAAGGAGGCTACTAAACGGGACCCCATTTTGAGACAAGTGATCACGTTCATCCACGCAGACCTCAATGGTGACTTACGGGAATACTTCCACCGTCAAGAAGCGCTTACGATCGTGGACGGATGCATCATGTTTGCCGACAGAGTAGCAGTCCCTGAAGCTCTCCAACGACAGGTGCTCAAGCAATTCCACAGTGGGCACACAGGGATCAACCGAATGAATTCACTGGCGCGCAGTTTTGCATACTGGCCTCGGATGGATAAACAAATTGAAAACCACTTCCAAAACTGCAAAAAGTGTTGTCTGGCTGTAAAAAAAACTGTGACCGTCCCAGGGCGCCTCCGTCGTGAGAAAGAAGAAAAAACCACTTGACTCAGTCTTACTTAGCGGAACTGTTCAAATCGGTTGAGACTTTTTATACCGTTATGCACATGTGTGATCCTAACTCTTTCTCACGATGTGGTAGGAATGTGTGTTCATGACGTGCCCTATAAATACCTTGTACTTGTCGCCCTAGCGGCACCCACGTTTTGTCGCGGAACAAAGCTCCTTACTTTGAACGCGTCTTTTGGCTTGTCTTGGGAGCGAATACGGGACAGTCGCGGTACTATTCCGGACCGAGATTTCCGTGTGAATTATTACCGGAACGAGAATCCGATTTTATCGAGCGCAGCACTATACCGAGAACGAACCAGCGTACCGTTTAGGAGGGTTTACAACAACTATTTACAACGTATTGCAATTAGCTAGCCAGCATCTAAAGACTGAAAAGCCATAAGCACGACCTCAGCGCACATTCTCACCTTCTAACAGTAACCTCTACCATGGCTTGCCTGTACACGCAATACGAAGTTGTTGATATGCCCAACAACCCATTACATACTGCATAATTTGCTCTTGTATTCCATTGTTTTATCGTTTGCATAGGTGATACTTGATCAGTCGCACAGGCTGTTTCTGTTCTATCAACACTGTACGAATCTATTTCGCACCACCATATTGGTGGAACCACGAAAACGGCCTACTCGTGTGCTATGAACGGAAGTGCACAGCGAAACCGCACTGCCAGGAATAAGTCCATGTTGATTGTTTTCGTCGTTCAGTTGTAGTTCTTTAGATCCTAATTGCTGTCTATGATGATGATGATGATGATGGTGTGGCCGATTCCCACCAACTTTCGTCATAATACTGAGCCCGACTGAAACAATAATTGCATTAAAACTCAAGGCTGTAGCTAAATTGAGAATTCGTTCCACTAACTGTGGTCTGAGAAGCTGTGTGCATTGATTAGTTGGCATCGCTGTGAAGAAGTGCCATTTTTGAGGGTTAGTGTGTTACTCTTTACGGATGATCCGCTTGTTTTCATTCGCCGGTCATGTTGTATAAACTGAAGCCCCAAACCATCAAATTCGTGTTTTCACTCAGCCAAGCTAAGTTTACGGTGTGTGCCAACATGCAGGCTGGATCATAACTCACCAAGCGAGCACATCGGTCAATTCCGATACGTCATCAGACTTGGTTCGCAAACAGCGGTGTCGGCATTTCAAAAAAGCGAGTCGGTGTGAACATATGCTGTGATTGGTTGGATTTAACCATGCGTATGGATTGATCGGCCTTGTTTAATCAATGCCGGTATGAGACAAGGTTAAAAAAAACAGCATCCATATCGGTTTCATGTACTTCATCCGAGGTCTACCAACGATATATGAAACATAAATCACAAACCATACGGGGTAAATAAATTGAAGTCAACACTGTAAGCCAAACGTAATAGGGTAAGGAGTGTGAACGGGATGACAAGACGACAGTCGTTCGCGTAAAACTGATGGGACGATCATTGTACAGTATCACAGACTGCTTCCATGAATATCCAATCATCTCATTTTAGGTAATTACTCATTAGTGCAAGTTGACGTGAAAACGAAGACATGGCCTCTAGAAGGCCCTCTTGCACAAACGCAAACCGTAATCGGTCGCGAGTCTCGGAGAAATTGGTCTAAAACAAACATTCTACCCAAGGAACTGACCTACTACGTTCAATAACCTATTATAAACATCCAAACGGACCGCAAAAACGGTATAGCAGCACCGACTATGCTTGAAATTTTTTCGCTACCCTTCAGGCCAAAAAAAATTTGAACGTACCCGGCTCAGCTCACCTGGATGAACTCACCAATGAAAATATGAGAACTGGATTTTTTTTTCAAATGAACTGCAGTGTGCGCACAGAGCCGAAATAATTACGTAAGACCTCGGCTCTCTGTCGTAGTAATGCTCTTGTCAACTGACTATGATAACAGAGGTCCATATGGGAAAAATAAGTACTCAATCAGCACGCAGGAAACAGCTCTACATGGCAGCGAGTTGGCCTTATAAAGTGGCCAAAGGGCAAAGCCGGCGCAGTTTTACTTGGCTCCAAAAAAGTGATTCTACGGTCAATTTAGCTGACTGAACGTCAATAAATGCTCACTTGGGTGCACATCGTCGTGCGTAATTTGGTACTTTATTAAATCTCATTGCAGGTGACCATTTGAGCTTGACTCTCCCAACACTTCCATGTCGTTTGAGCTTTTGTTTTAGCCTAACTGTGGCGTTTTCAGAATCGGAACAACTGCTGTAATACTGCGACAACCTTCAAAGGTTGTTAGATTTGGCAACTTACGTGTGTGATGGAAGCATCGGAACAGTAATGCGGTGGTTGAAGTGGGTATGCTCAAGATGAGCAGGTTCAATCACCTTCAAACAATCTTACTTATCTTACCAACTAGTTGGATGAATGGTGAAAGCCGATCAACGCATAGCGTATGAAAAGCCTCATGGAAAGACACGCGCCAGTAGAGTGTTTCCGACTCCTCATCTGCGAACTTGAAAACAGTAGGCAAATATTTTAGCGATCGTCAGCCAGGTCGTGAAGATCTTGCATTATCTAACATTTATAGACCATCCCGTATATCACTCTTATAGTGTGCACTGCACTTACTGGATGTATAAAAATTAGACTCGCTGTGTGTTCAAGAGAGGGAAGATTAACACAGATAGTAACGTTCACCAACACATAGGAAACATCCAACAACTCAAGAAATACACTTATGAAGCTCTGTTTACCAAAAACTATCGGGGTAGTTATTTGGTTACCTGGGTTGTTGTTTATCGAGCTAGTTACTCAGCCTACACACATCTCATGTAGCTCCGTCAAAGGATCGTCCCGACAATGAAAAATGTCGTACTTAGTAAAATGAAGAGGAAAAACGACCATATAATTCATCAGAGACAAGAACGTTTTCCTGATATACACAATGGACAGCGTGGAAAAGCACAAGAACCGTTGCAAGACATAAACATGAAGTAACCGAATGAATTACGTCAAAGCGAAAAGGATTCAATACACACTGAGATTAGAAGAATACTCGTCCCATACATAAATAGACTGATTATGATTAAACGACGTAAAACAGAACAACCAGTTCAGACGATAACCCAACAACATTCACGCACATCCGCGGACTACAAAGTTTCTTTCCTGTTGCTAATATCTTTAATATCCCAGGTTGGGGTAGTTGATGATCCATACTACTTGATACAAAGTCTACAACTAAGAACACTGATGAACAGTAGGAAAATTGGACACCAATAACAGCCAATCATATTCAAATAGATTTTCCAGTCAAACACCTTCGAAATGAAACAATAAACTCAACTTTAGCCTTTATCAGAGATCATCGGCAGTGCGATGGCTGGCTCACGTCCACACGAGACAACCGTATCGACCACTGCGTCAGTGCATCTAAAAGTTCACATATGACAATTCGGTCGCGTTCAACGCGAGATCAGTTATCAACATGGTTACTCCTTGAAAATGAATTGCAATCCAAACCCTGGTCACGGCGAACATACATGCTACTAATGTGTTATAATAACAGAGAATCACAAGTCTAGTCTTTTTTTTTATAGAAAAAAAGCTAGCTGGATAAGACCACCCCTGTTTGGTTCAGTGACTCTTTCGAACAGTTTTCTGCCGAGTAATATACCAGCCTCCAACTCGCAACAGCAACTAATTTAAATCCACCACTCACTTCGAACAGTCTACGTAAGCACATAAAGTGCGCAGTGAGGCTCGATCAACGAAACAACCACATCCAACGGGCGCACAGAGTACACTCGAACAAACTTGGTTGGAAGCACGTGTGCTTCAGTTGGAACCGGAAAGCTAACACCGTGTGGCACAGTCGTTCGCGTAAACCGCCAGGATAGGCTGTAAAAAATAGCACGTGTACGCACCACTCAGACTATTCAACCCTGGTGGTCAACAATGGGGTGACACTTGGCCAGAGAAAAAAACCCGCTGCAATACAGACCATTTCGTATGAGACCGATGTTAGCCGGCTGCGCAAACTAGGAGGAAGTACATTCGTGTCACCTTAATCGCGTTTGTGCTAAATATCTCCCTTGATAACTGCCACATTTTACGAAGCGTCGACAAAAGTTGTCATAAATCTGGAAAGTATTTCAGAAAATGAGCAAATACATCTGACGAATGACACCTTTGGTTCATTTTGTGTCTTTCGATCGTGAAACGAATTAGCCATCGAACTCACGTACAAACACTTAAACCTCAGTTGCTTTAATGAAGTCTGAGGGACTGTGTGGTGGGAGCATCGAGAAAGCAATGCGGTCGTTGGAGCATACGTGCTCGAGATGAGCAGGTTCCGTTACTTTTAAATAGTATCACATATCTCAGCAACTAGATCTTGGGAAATGGGTATTAGCTACACCACATATCAGATGACATCAAGGAGACTTCTCATTTCATTGGAATTATCCTTTTCTCCTAGCTTAATCAACCACGACGGGTGTCTACTGCCATATAACGTATAGAACGCACTTGCTAGTCTAAAGATTTGAAACCACTATAACTTAAAATTTCTACATCCAAACAAAAAAAGACAGACTATCAAAAAGTGGTGATTATACACAGAGCATAAGTGTCATCATGCTCAATTTGTCGCGTTCGATAGTTGGGTGCACACGTGTGATAAAGGCTTCATTAGAGATATACAAAAAGGATAGAAATCTGGTAACAGAACTTACCAGATGGAAATTAAGAGATGAAGTGTGCAAAAAATCGGAATAAGCACAAAAGACAAGCATATACGGCAGTCGAATAAAGTCAAGAAAGCGCGATTACAACCGAGTGAAAAACATACTAGGAAATAGTATCATAAGTATAAATGAGAGGCATAGGGGAATTTAGTTTTGAGTTGTGCACGAACGTCGTTCAGAACAGTCCGAACACATATGGCGCACGTCGATCAAGGAATGGTAGACACAATATTTCGCTGATGTCGAAAGCGTCCAACAAACAAAGCCATTTTGGTCATTGGCACACCAGCGGTGAACAAGTTGGGCATGTGCATTGGAGTGCGATTATATTCGATTTTGTTCTCGAATACCTGTAAAGTTGGAAGGAAGTGTATATATACATTTTCACATTTCGATTCATATTCAAGGGGGCCTGTAGCTCCTGGCTACCATCGACTTTGACAATTATATGCAAAGTAACCGATTCAGAGGCGTACAAGAATTTAAAAAAACGAAGAGGTAACAATATCACGGATACAGACGCGCCATTAACTAACGTGATGCATCGTCTGAGTAAAACTGCAGTCGACAATGTGGATGATTACACATGATAGGAGCATCGCTCGATAGCACAGTGGTCAAGGAAATGATAGCCTGAAACCACATCGTCGTCTAGTCGTCTTGAAATTTCTGTTGACCGTCTGCGGCCGCATTGAACAAGGTGTTGTGCGACAGACCCAACGACACAGACTGTGAATTCTCACTATCTCTGTTGTCAATCACAAACTTGAGGTTTCTCAAAATATACAGTGTTGATCAGTGACGTTGTTCGCACATTTAAGGCAGACTAACTGGAGACAACAATGGGCGAAAACTGAGTGTGTATGAGAATCGTCTGTTCGGATAGTACAATCAGAATGAAAGCATGCAAGCGCAATCTGTGACCAGAGATGTGGATGACATCATGAGAAACGCATAAAGTTGTGAACTTTGTAGCTCCGTTTATCCATATATCAGGATTGGGAGAAATAAAAACAGTCACCGATAGTTTAACCAACGCGAATCGCGCGTTGGAGGCTCCTTGATTCACACAAGCTACGGATGAAAGCGTAGAACAGGTGATGAACAGGGGGGCATTTAGTCATGGTCACTCGCTTGAACAGATGGTGTTGTGACTCTAGCCGCCGTTCACCGTAACAGTGACAGAGGATGTTTTAGAACAATGAGAATTACAAAAAAGGAAGCAGCAATTGGTAAAATAAGATGGAATAAGAACCGCATTGTGGATAAAATCAGGCCGCTATATCGGATAGAGGTCCCAACCAGCAAACTGATTGGTCACGGTCATTGCAATTCAACAAAAAAGCAGTGTCAGGGAGACCGCCCTGGACACAAATCGATCAAACAGCAGCCAATTACAGGCGCTGCCACTTTGCGAAAGTCTGTCGGGCATTTTGGAGTAACCACCTGAACCTAGATTATGCTGTCTTACCTGCTTGTTTCGTTCACTCAGTAGCACAGAGGTTAAGCTGTCGGAAAGGTAGAACCGCTAGTTGGTATTTGGGCAAAGTGCGAAGAACAGTTAGCACGTGGCGGTGATCAATAAACTACCAAGATTATGCAAGTTAGACAGCTTAGCCAACGCTGAGAGCAAACGGCGGCAGCTACGAAAGCTATCTGTGAAGATGCACTTCTTGAAGGGGTCGTGCCATTTCTGAAGAAATGGATATTTATCACGTCATTGAGTTTTATAAACAAGCGCCGCTTAATCACTCCTGCCTCCGAATATGAAAACGACCGTCGTGAACCTAAATGCAAGTCGACAAAAGAGCCTGTGCAAAGTTCGTGAACATCCCTTTATCGAATCTGAAAAGAAACAACAAAGAGTTATTCTTCCTGATCCGTAGTTGGTGGTTGGAAAAGGTGCTTTACTTATCACCAGTTAGTCGCGTAGAACTGACAGGTGGGATGAACAACTTGAAGAACAGTGCAATTAGTCTGAACCGAACTGGATGAACGATGAGATCCGCGTTTCAGACGGTTGTATATCAGAAGCAGAAGTGGTTCTGTATCCCAACCTGTTAAAGTGTAATGAAGCTCTGGTTCATGTATTTTCTTCAATTTTTTTCTAAGAGCAGAGTGGTTTATACCGAAACCGATAAAACTCATTCGGAAAAATTGGAGAGGTATCTCGTGGTCGGTGCTCATCAGTCGTTACTCTTGTTTTTAAATAGGGGGCCCCCATGTCTGTTTGACAGTCACGAAGGAACCGGTCTTGTCGCTATGGCGTCCAAGTAACTTGCTGAATCAGTACTGCGTTGGCTGACCACAACTGTGGAAAGCGGGATTTGTGAAGAACAGGCAGGATTACGATTTAATTGAGGGCACATTTTTACTCTACGACGGATTTCACAGCATCAATACCTTTGCAAGAAACCAACAGTGATGGTAGCCTTAGACTTGAAGGCTGCCTTCGACTCGGTTACTCGTATTGTTCTATAAAGCCGTCTCCTTCGCAAATAATTTTTGGAGGAATAGGTACATTCGCTAAGACCTATACACACTTAATCTGCAAGTTTATGGACGTTCATGGCGTTGGCCAGAGGGCGTTTGGTCTTCCTCTTCTTGTTCAGTGTTGCTGAGTATGACATTCTGTGAACCGACGGGTATGGAATATGCGGACGTTACTATTCTGCTTAACCCCTCCACTAAGGACATGCAGACTACCCTGAACAACGTGAGTAACTGGGCTGGTCAGTGATGAATGCATCTCGCGTTTTCACAACAAAAAGTGCAGCCTCAAAACCGGGGAGTTCCCACTCTTAGGTATTTCATTGTAGGCACATCAAATGACAAGGTCCTATAGGCTACTGGGTGTCACAACCGCTCTTGTATGTTCAAAAACAAGTTCTGTTGACGTTGCAGCTGCCCTGGTGGTCAGCATTCTCACAACTTTGTTTACTTACTTTCGTGTTCGTCTGTTTAATTCCTTAAACCATGATATCTACCCAATGGAACCTTGTATTGATGTTTAAAACTAGTCACGTCCTTGTGTGATCAGAATATACTGTTCAACAATGGGCTCTACGCGGTCCCTCATCTCAACCGTCTCATTGTCTTGCCATCACACCGATGTCAACAGCCGGAACGATTATTACAACCAAAGAAAAAGCACAGCGTGAGACAGTTAGGAGGCGAATCTCCTAACGAGACAGCCAGGATGCATCACTTACGTTACCAGTGCCTGAAGCTCGTGAAGTCAGCTGATGATGATTAGGTGACGTACGCTGGAAGAGTCAATCGGGAGTGCAAACGGTTCAAGCTTCGAACAATGACTGAAGATCAATTCAAATATCTGATTTTCGCTTGGGGACTCCAGTCATCAAAAGAAGCAGATATCAGAACACGGATTTTGGCGAAGATAGAACAATGTCCCGAAATCACCCCGCAAGATATCACTGTTTGGTGAATCTCAAACATGACACCGCTATGATCGAACAGAGCAGTCAGTCAAACGTCCATACGTCCCAGTCTCAGTCAAGGTTGCATCAACGTCGTTTTACAGACCTTTTTGACGAATTACCGAACAACCCCAAATCCGAACGTCCTAGGTGGCAAGTCGCCGGCTGAATGCATGTTCAACAGAAAATGCAGGAGTGTCTTTAATATCACGATCCCGCATTCAAACAGAAGGGGAGTACGCAATGCATGAATGGAGAGACAGTACAATCAGACACGAAGCTCGTGCACGGTACTTCAAGATCGGCGAGCCGGCCCTTGTACGCATGTTTCATGGACTGCTGAACTGGAAGAGAGGAATAGTCGTCCAACGGAGAGGATAAATCCTCTATGAAATGGAAATTAAACCAAACCACATGTGTGCGGCACGCAAACCAGATTCGCCGGAACCCCGGAGATGCACTGTGCGACCAGGTAGGACCAACCGCGCAAATCGATATACTGCTGGACACTTTCGACTTGAAGAAAGAATGACCTACCGAAACCGAACAGTCGACAGAATCGACGTTACAGTTCCAAGATGCTGAGCACAAGTATCCCGTGAGGTGGATACGACGGACGAACAGATGCAGTAAATCGGTCAAACTCATTCAAGTCGATCCCGGAAGCAGTCCTATGACTGAACTCAACAATCTTCAGGGGGGAGGTGTTGAGGAGTCCATTTTTTCTCGTCCAAAACCGCCTCCGTCTTCGCGAAAAACGATTAATCCAATCAGAATGAGCGCAACTGTCCAGAACGGTCTAGGGGTAACCGTGGTTGGTTTTTTACCCGTCCGACCTTTATTCCGCTTTGCTCATTGGTAGCTTCGCGATCCTAACTATGTTTTCGGTAACTGTCCTTCTGTTTACTGATTGGGGAATGTTTTGGGTCAGTACACACTATATAAATATCTTGTAATTTTTCGCCTTGTCGCACACGTTTTGAGGCAGAACAAAACTGTATTTTGCACGCGTCTTTTGGCTTGTCTTGGGAGCATATACAGGGACAATCGGGGTGTTTTCGAGACCGAAAATTTCCGTGTTAATTAGTACCGGGAAGAGAATCCGATTTTCGTCAGGCGCACTACTATGTCGACGACGAACCAGCGTATCCTTTCGAGGGTTTACAATAGAACCCAGAATTCTACAACCAACTCGTTTCTTAAACCCAACATCCGTGTACTCAAAGACGACACAACCTTCGTTGCCCATGTGATTGTGATCCATACAAGATGGAACAGTCAAATTGAGAAAGGATAAATTCGGTTCTCAAGAAATTTTTTTATGCACATCTACGGTTTTTCGTTTCTGGAACGGTCTTTTTATAAAAGAAATCGCAATATCACATTGTAATTAGCAGCAAATGTTTCATACACCATCACTGAACAAAGTCCTCCAGCAAATGTCTCTGAAAATGTGATATCTTAGACATTTGTGTAGCATCTATTCAAAAGCTCCTTCAAAATACTCGATTCATATATGAGATATACTCAGTATACCTTTGACACAACCATATATAGATTTCAATAAACGTTCATGTCGGATACACTGACCCAAACATGCACAAACTACAACATTGAATTATGCGTCTCGTTTACGTACAGGCATTATACCTCATCTTGGCGACTCGTGTAAATCCCAGAAATAAGAGGTGTATGCTTTTCGTCAAAAGTAAATCGCAAATGTCACTCCGGAGAACGCCACATGATTTGCGCCTCCTTGCTGCCTAATTCAAATTCACCAAGAGAACGAATTGTTTCAATTTTCCCCTTTTTCACAATTGATACCAAATACAACCGTTCCCTGATTTTCCTCAAGTTTCATGACTAATATCACTACTACGCTGTGACCTAGACACGCCTAGTTTGTTCTTCATTTGATGGAGTATGTAAAAAGGTGAAAATTCATTCATTTTTCGGGGGATATGAAGCGTATTATTGACTTGATATCACCTACACGAATACGCCACATTCCCGAATCATAGAGAGCAAAACAGAAAGCACGCAAATACTGTATACCCCTTCCCTTAAATACAACCAGTCATTTCGATGTCACAGATGAAACCGGTGAGAAAAGATAACCTGTGTATTTGCTATTCTCGCTGATATCTCATCAACAATACTACAAGGCGAACAGGTAGTGTTGCCGAGCGATGTGAAACTGTCCATAGTCTTAAACGTTCAATACATTTGGGAAACTATTACAAAGTCGGAACAAACTGGCACAACTCACCCCAATGCTCTTCGGGATCATTTTAGGAGACCAGTGCATTAGATAATGATTGACATACAACACATTGGCTGCATGATCTTCAGGCAGTGTGATGATTCTGTACGTATGCGAGACGACTTTGCTGATGTCCTTAATTACACAAACGAGGGATAGGGAATTGAAAGAAAAAGATCAAATAGATCAGTTAACACATCAAGCAATAGATTACGATACAAAGAAATGAATTTTGAAATCCCCTTCTGCCAAAATGCGCGAGGAAGCGTACAGATGGAAACTCTAAATTCTAACACGACACATATACTTGATGACCCACAAATATTCGTGAACATGAAAGTGGGAAAACCGGACAGCACAACGTACACTTCTTTCGAAATGTAATCAAACAAAATATGTCTGATTAGCGTGAGCCACAAAACAGACGTAACCATAACATCCGTGTTAATCACATACTGAAAAGTACTTCTCGATGAATAACGGTCTTAATGCAACAAGTGTGGGTAATTTAACAAATTTCCCTATAGAATGTTAATCGGTTTGGGGCCAAGAGGACCTTGATAGGACTTCAGTGAGGATTGCACATACACAAACACCGCAGCATTATAATAAACCAAGTTTCATGCAACTGTCTTTTGGTAATGTATGGGACGCTCATCGAATCATGATTCAACTGAGAAACATTGTCAAATCTTCCCGACCAATGAACTGTAGTAGCAACAAACAACTATACAGTGTTTCGGCTTAAATAGCTTGGTCGTTAAGGGGAGCAAGTTCCATATTCAAGCGATCAGAGATGGTGTTGAAACCATGGTACATCACACTTACATAAACTTAATGGGGCTTCTGAGTACGCCTACTCTCGCCAATCCAATCCGCGCAATCCAAACGAAATGGATTTTCATTAGAAAACATAAGCCTCCTATTCGTGAGACTATCCATCCAGAGAAATATATCTTAACAACAAGTTTGCAATATATGAGGTATGTTTCTCAGACGACTGTAAACAATTCAAATGGTCGAATCGTGAGTATATCCGAAATCACAGTTTGTGCCTTAATCATCTCTCGTATTTACATGCAATTAAAATCAGTCATCTTTGGATTTGGCTGTTCACTTTTTGTGGATTCATCTTGTTTTCATTCCACTCAAACGTATCTCGGTACAACGATATCAATCACAAATCTAAAATCTCGCCAGTTTGATAGTAGGGATGCAGTCAATTCGATACGCTGACTACAGTCTTAAATACTGGCTTCTGAAACAACAGGTATCAACTTACAATGAGACAGATTGTAGAATGCTATCAGTTCTTGCACCCTCATCAATCACAAACTGTTATGACCCTCGTGGTCAACGATAATCAAATGTCTAGCACACGACAATACGAATCACGGAACGTAGCACAGAGCTTAGCA
>JTDE01004755.1:3271-19019 GCA_014338405.1 Paragonimus skrjabini miyazakii | reverse complement strand
ACGTATCTTTTGTAGAAATCGGCGGCGATTAGAGAAGTCTAAATTTTCATTTCAGTAAAATCGTGAAAGAGTCGGTCAGAATAGACACCCAGTGGTAAACCCATTACAACTTGTCGTTAGGCTGCACCTTAAAATAGTCTTGTTATGTCTGCACAGTTAAAGTAACTGTTTTAACTAATCCGGATAAGCAATCTGGATAGAAGTGTGTTGCGATATGAAATAAATTACAAATAAAATCCACCATTTTTTGTGGAGAAGCGTTAGTGAAAACTGACGCCATATCCAGGAGGTATATATACGACTTTTGACCATTCTCGTTCAATTTCTCAACGCTGATTTCGATGCCCTTTTTACGTAGACATTGGTAATAATGAAATGATAACATTCCAATCTTATTAGTTGTTATATAATTTGCGCTTCTCACATCCAACTGCCGTTCTGCATTTAAAGCTGATGAGGCAATCATATAGCTTAACCATCCATTTAGAGAAGTGTCTGTTAGGAAACTTGAGACAATCAGCTCTCTCGATCTATTTGGAAAAACAAATCAGAAGAAGAGGATCGTGAGATGGTATCATTTCTTGCATTCTCACTAGTCACAAACGTGCATTCTATAATGTATGACAAGGCGAACGGAAAATAATGAGTCAGAACAACGAACAGAAAATGAATTAATAAATTATGTAATTAAAATCGAGCGAAAGCGCTGCAGTCACCCTGATTTTGGTTGACCTCCGTAATAATAATAACAATAATAATAAATATAAACCATTTCCAGCTTTCAGCCGTACTGGGGCTGCAGTTAGTCTTGACAACGATCCACAAAGTAGCAGAGTACTAAGTAATTAAAAATAAATAACGGAGAAAAAGGGGACAAATTAATAAAAACAATTCAGTTTCATGAAAAGGAAGGATCAAGGGAACTAACTATTTTGGCTTACAACAAGCTTAAGGTTCTGGCAACCGCGGCCGGTTGGTGTATCTGGTTTAGAGTGTGAACGTTGAAGATATCCATATTACTTGTACTCAAGGCCTAAGTAGAGATCAGTGGGGATCAAAGGAAGCACATAGGAAATCAGACTGACTGAGAAAGTCGTACTATGATCAGCCACACCCCCAGAACAATGGTAAGAAATGTGAGTTAACGGCTAAAATGGATAGTGCAAGGAAGAGGGGCCAGCGGCAGTAAATTTTCGCGTATCTCAGATAAATGGGAAATTTAATGAAGTGGAAGTCATTTTTGCCTCAGATAATACTGGCACTCTTCAAGTTACTTCGCACCACTGACCTGAGAGGTCAATCTGACAATGGAAATATCATCAGGGTATATGCCACGCTCACACATAGAAGGTTAGACCGCTGAGTCGAAAAACTAGAGGGTCAATTCAACCGGTCACCTACCTTTAGTGTACCAACCTCACAAGCAGGCAATGACGTGCCACGGTCAGAAGATTTTGAACTACTTGGTAATAGTGAAGTCTAGGAGTGCATTACGATTCTCAAACGCAATAAGGATGCTGCTCTGAATGAACTCGTGCCAGCAATTTCAAACAAGATGACTAGGCATTAATCAAGACTATGACAATCATTTTAGCCGATGTGGTCACTTGACAATAATTCCCATATTCAAGGAGGGCAGAAGAAACTCTTGTAGAAACCATAGGAGAACTAGCTTGACACCAGTCATCTAATATGCCTAATCGACTTAGTGTCGGATGTAGACAGTAGGGAAGAACAGGCAGACGCTTTGTCTATACTTCAGCTCCGGTTAAAGTTTACGGCGAACTATCTAACTCATTACCAGGAGCAGCGCACAGTGAACCTGTCCACATTCGCAATTCTCGATCTAATTCGTTAACGGCTGTCTACGGAATCCACAGAGCGTCAATATGGACCTACCTAACTATACTGACCACGATGATGACAAATCATTGCTGTTTAGAAACTTCTAAGTAGAACGGACTATATCACGCTATCTCGCGCTCTGCTAAATATTTCAGAATACGCTTTACAGCCTTCAAGTATAGTGTTCCTACAGGGCTGATGTGATTACGTAGATTTGATGTTGGGTAATTAAATTATGCGAGTTACACTTGGGCGCTTGAATCAGCAGCGACGGGAATGCAAGAAATGAAAAAGAATCCCTATCTCCAAGAATAGGGTGGCGGCCGCAAATCTGGGACATCTTTGTTGACAGATGCATCTCTCTGAAGCTCAAGTAGCGTATGTAAGGCGATTATGAGAGGCATACTACTTTAGGACTAAGAAACGTAGTCCCTGAGCGGTGAGAACGTGAGCGGTCTTCAGTGTTTGTGTCCGATCCATTGCATTAACCTACACCAACGAGTTAAGAGTCGGATATCCCGTAGCGATGGTCAAGACAGTTTATTCGCACACTGTTAGTCCACACTGTTGGCTCATGTATTAAGAATGTGCATTAGTCAATTGCAACACAGACCAGTGTTTACGGATACCGAAGCCTACTGGCGTGATCATCCGAGTGGGCAAATGGCGATTTGTCACAAGGAACTGATAACAGCTACTGGTAGGTTGGTCAAATTCGTCTTTCGAAATGGGGCCCTCGTAACTCTTGAAGCCAGCGGCCGGAGACGTTAGCAGAAAGAGCGGCTAATCCATCTCAATGGCGTCGTCGTTGTTTGGCTGAAGCACCTGCGAAGTGAATGTACTCAATGAAACGGGCCACTGAAAACAACAAGGATGACAAATGAACTTCACTTGCGATTCGACTGTTTGTATGTAGGATGTGGGCATGTTGATGCTAAATGTTTGAACCGAAATATATTTTTAGTGTTGTGTCTCATCTTTTCTCTTTTTTTGCTTCCTAGTTACGGTTTTACTTTTCTTCCTATTATCGAAAAACTAAACGCCGGTGTATATAGTATGGTTGTTTGTGATGATTACGAGGGTGTGAGTTAGGAGGAAAAGATGATACATGCACTATCAAATGGGATCTCACGATCGACTATTATGGTAGGGATTGACGGTAGATTGGACAACAAAACAGCAACAACCACTTACTTTGAGCATCGCACGTGCTGCATCACTTTCACCCACGGCAAGTACGTTTATTCCAGCAACTCCGACGGCATCCTTAAGCGATCGGTATGGAGCACGTACCTCGACCATGCAAGTGGCGTACTCCGGAAATGCGCGAGCAACTGCTTGTGCGCCATCCTCGTTGGTGTGATTTGAAAGGCCCACAATTATTTCTTGCCCTATTTAAAATATACAAAGCAAACCTGTTATATTACCAAGTTAAGATGAACTAACACTAGATCGAAAAGCTAAATGTGACGCAAGATGGTCAGTTGTGAAGAACATCGAGATCTATTTGTCTACAGCTGACTACTGGGATGAGTGATATAGCCAAAACAACTAAAGATATGAAGCGAGGCGAAATGTAGTACACAAGAGTCAGCAACACAATAATTCAGTCTGCTGCGAGCTTAGGATGTCAAGAGGACGGTGGGGCGAGGAACAAGATTTTTTCTATAGTTGGTTATTAGGTTAACTACAGCGCAAAACATATGAAAGTAATTAACCGGGTAAGTAGAAAAATTGGCCGAGATTACGGACTACGCACGTGACAACAGTTACGCAGTCGTTGCCCAAAACTGTCAGTCCAGTTGATAGCAGGTCAGATGAGTTAGTGATAACAATAAAAAAAGGTGCAGTTCAGATCGTCTATCGAGGGCTTAGAAATCGATGTAAGAGAGCGGGAGTTCGGAAGCTGTTCGCCGGTGAAGCCATGAATATCCGATCAAACCTTAACCTCTGCGTTCAGAAGTTAGTGCGGACACAAACATATATAACACAACAAAGACCGCGTGGGTACGTCTGACCTCACAATTTGAGACAAAGCTTGTGTAACTGATATTAAACGCAGTCCGCAACCTCAATTGGCCGACTTTTTTTACCCACCCTGGTTATTACTTTTGTATACACTGCGTTGTATTTAGACCGGAAACAAGCTTTGTTTGTTAGTTTGTTGTTTCTAGGATTTCAAGTGGTACTTTCAAACAAGTTTAGGGTGTTGTTCAGTCAGTAAACGATCCCCTGTTAGTTTCATTGGAGCGCCGATTAAGCACGATAAGGAATGGATAATGGGTAAAATAGTGGTTGAGACTTAAATGCGCAATTACTGCAGGTGTCTTCAGTGAAAGTGCTGTGATGTCAGGTGGGTTCTATCATCGTAACCAGTGCTACTAAAGAGTGAAACGACATCGGATTGATCGCGAGGCAGTCGATTGGTCATTGCATTTATCCTTGAGACAATTGTTTATTATCACTTTCGATATAATTATATCAGTGATCAACACTGACGGGGAAACGGATAAACCCAGGTATATATGTCAAAGAGGAAATGGGGAATCCAACTTCCAAAGAAGCCCTCATGCTTGAACTTAAACATGTAACATCAAGGTGTCTACACTTCACAAACAACCAAGTTGTAAGACCAAAACGACACTTGAGACGTGGACATTACTTATAAACAATCGCAGCCGTCTAGTTGTGATGGTTCGGTCGTGCTTACAATGTGAAGTCAACTGAGTAATGGCTTACATAACTCTCTCGTAAACTTGGACTGGAGTGCTTATCAACCCCTGAAAAAGGTGCGAATTAACGATGCGCTCTAACAGCCTTCATACGAAGTAGGCCAACTGAAAAGTCCACTTGAACTACAAAAACTACGATCAGATGAACGATTCTCTATTTACATTCTTGACAAAAATAAACAGAAGTAACCGGCGTCAGTCAGCTGACTCACACCTGACATGAAAGAGAATGCTTCTCTTATCCTCACTTTTGCATACCCACTGTTACCTGACCTATATTGCTATTTTGATGAGATGTTCGGGTTTGTGTGCTGTTTTGATCCGGCATGTTATGCTGACTAGGACTCCGGTCCCTCCAAGTGCAACTTTGTCAGATAGGCCGAAGGGGAGTAGTCAGACGAAAAGCAGTTACACTCATAAGATTGTACGTCACACTACTGACCGCGTAGGAGTGCTTAGGTGGTGAGGCACGATCCTATGGGCATACAGTAAAACTATTTTTATAGTTGCGACACTGCTGTCTTCCGTATCAGGAAGAAGGGGGTTAGAAAATGTACCCTCAAACAAAGAGCTCTCCGATCGCCCAACGGTTGACCGTGACCGCCGGCGTATTATCCAATACGGACGAAAAACATCCGATATCTCGCAAAAGCCCGATGTCGCTTCGAATACATCCACTGCGCGCAACAGTGCTCAGAATGAGACATCATTGTCTTATTCACTGTGCCCTCGAGCTAGGCAAGCTCCTCACTGCCAAGTGAGTCAGATTCTTGCGTCAATGGCTCCGGGTGGGGTCCCCCAAGAAAACCCTGTATCCTGTGGTCTCGCAGGTCAAACTTTTGTGGCAGAGACTTGGAGTGGGGTCCCTTATGTGGCATATACGACAGGGAAGTATCAGAAGTTGCCTTTCTCTCGACAGTGACATTATTCATCCAACACGACTTTCTTCTACTGTTTCACCCCTTATTTCTTCTACCTTCCATGTGCCTTCGGACGATAATTAAAATCAAGATAACTAGTAAACACTGGCGCCTTCAATGTCCGCACTCTCACACAAGTCGGTTAGCAAGCTGATCTGGCAAGTACTCTCTGAAGTCTGGAGCTTGACGTGTGTTGCGTGTCTGAGACACGAGTCTACGATTCTAGCACTGCCATTCACTTGAGCTCACCTATACATAACTGCCAATCTAATGGATCGCTGCCCTGGTTACGCGTTCAATCGCCTAACTCAAAACCGAGAAATGAGAAGAAACGAGACAACATCGTTTATTGGAAGAACGAGAAAAAATTAGGACACAGGAGCTCCAAATTTACAGGACGAAACAATTACCAAGATGGCCGCCAGACACAGAACGAATCAAATGAAGCGGTCATATATGGCAGCCACGGCGTCAGAGTAAATCACGTTACAGGGGACATCAGAAAAACAATGCGAGAAATCACAGTCCAGATAGTGCACAGGCGTTCGACCACACACCTGCAACCTGATTCGTTGAGTGGAACCAAACCACTACCTACGACCATGCCATCCGAGCTAGACCGGCCGATCGTTGTGACGTGATGCGTCCTGGCCTCCTAACGCAATTCAAACGCTTCTCTCTCAGGGTCTGTGGTGACGCCGAAGATAAATCTCGTGGTCAATCTGGAGTACGAATCGCACTTAGATCCAAAGCATAGCAATGTCTACTCGATTAGATCCCAGTGAACAGTCACCTGTGCGCTGTCAGACTCAATACATCGGTAAAAGTCTGTCGACGCAAATCAGGAAGGCGTTTTCATATTCATTATATCGGCGTACGCTCCAACAGAGAGCTGTTCGGATGTCACCAAGGATGCATCCTATGACGCCCTCGTTGATCTTCTGAAGCAAACTAGACACTCAGACATCAACATACTGGCGGGCGATTTTAATGCTCAGCTTGACCGTCTTTCCCAGAAGGGGAAACGGCTGGAAGGTATGATTTGTGTCCGGGCACAAAGCACTGACAGTGGCGACAGATTGCTACAGCTGTGCGCATCCCACCGTACCGCATTTAAACACATCAAGAAGCACATGGAGAACTCCGTGTGCTTCTCAGCCGTGGACACAGTTGGATCATATAACAGTCAGTTACAGGTGGCGCCACTCTGTTGAGGACTGTCGTGCTTTTTGGAGCAATCACCTGTACTCGGACCATGCTGTTGTGCGTGCCCGTTTCGTTTTGTCATTTGCCCAGAGGACATACGCTCGTAAATGCAAGGTACTTAACTGGCATTCGAGCGAAGAGAGTGAAAAGAACGCTTACCAAAAGGCGTTGGTGAAGAAGTTGTCCAGTAAGAGTCAGGTGAGTGATCCTAACGAACACTAGGAATAAATCGTCGTAGCCATGAAGGCATGCCGTGAACAGGTATGTCTGAAAGGGGCTGTTCCAGTGCGACGGAACTGGATTTCCATCACGACGATAAAACTCTTAAACAAGGGTCGCTCGATCCCACCTGATTCTGAATATAATGACGACCGTCGAGAATCTA
Organism: Paragonimus skrjabini miyazakii; assembly: GCA_014338405.1. Lineage (NCBI taxonomy): Eukaryota > Metazoa > Platyhelminthes > Trematoda > Plagiorchiida > Troglotrematidae > Paragonimus > Paragonimus skrjabini miyazakii. Next base: position 11,931 of record JTDE01004755.1, on the reverse strand, counting down.
AACGCAAGCTAACTAAAAGCTTGCGCAAAGACCATGAGCACTGTTTGGCCGAACATTCGAAAGAGATAGAAAGGGCCTTTTTTATCTGGCAATAGCAGAAAGCTTTCCCTGACCCGTGGTTATACTAGTCGTCAAGTTGGTGTGTGACCATGTGTGAAAAAGATGGTTCACTTATTACCAGTCAAACAGGTGAGCTGAACATTTTGAGGAACAGTTCAACTTGTCTCAACCAGACCATGCGGACGATGGGACCCGAATGGCCAGTTATTGCAATCCAGACGGTCCTCCGTCGGAAGCAGAAGTGGTCCCGGAGTTCAAGTTATTGAAGTGTAATAGGGCTCCTGGTTCAAACCTCCTCTCTGTTTTCCTTTTCAAGGATGTTGGGGAGAGGTTAATATCAGAACTGACGAAACCCCTCCAGACGGTTTGGGAAACTGAAGAGATACCTCACGATTGGTGCTTATCCACAGTCATTCCCATTTTCAAAAAGGGGGACCGGGGTCTATGTGAGAACTACAGAAGTATCCGTCTAGTGTGTGTTGCGTTCAATTTACTAACGTGTCTGGTTTCACATCGATTCACTAAGCCCAAAGAAAGTCAGACACACGAAGAATAGGCAAGATTCCTATCTGGTTGGTGGTGCGTTGATCACACTGTTACCTTGCGACAGATCTTGGAACATCGGCACTGTTACAGACAGCCGACGATCGTGGTCTTTTTAGACCTGAAAGATGTTTTCGATTCAGTTTCTTGTAACGTTCTCTGGATCTGTCTTCTTCTCAAGAGAGTACCAGAGAAATACGTGAATCTGTTGAGATCACTGTATGTTCACTCTGCTAGCAGGGTGAGAGTTTATGGACCAATGTCTCGGGCGTTCATCACTTCTAGTGGTGTTCAATTTCCCCCTTCTTGTTCAACGTTGTTATGGACGACATTCTGGGAGGTGTGCTTCGCAAATGCAGTGGGCCTGGTTTTGAGCTTCCTCCTGGCGCTAGATTGACCGCTCTGGAGCATGCGGACGACACTGTCTTACTTAGCCCCTTTGCCGAAGACATGCACACCATGCTGAACAAGGTGAGTGACCGGGCTGGTTTGTATGGAATGCGCTTCGCACCTTCGAAATGCAGTGCTGCTTCAAGACCGAGGCATTTCCACTCCTAATTTCTTCAATGCAAGTAATCCGCTTGAGAGTGTGGACAGTTTCACATAGTTGGGTAAAACTATCTCGTCAGCTTGTAATATTGCTGATGAGACATCAGCGAGGACAGCAAAAAGATGAGTTATCTTCGCCAATCTGCGTCATCTGTGGCGTCGGAATGACGTCCGGTTGTCACTAAAAGGATGAATATATAATGCTTGCGTAAGTTTTGTTTTGCCCTACGGTTCGGAAACGTGGCCTGTTCGCAAGGAAGATATCAAAAGGCTTGCTGAAGTTGACCATCGTTATCTCTGCCGAATAGCCCACATTATGTGGACTGATCGCGTGAACAATACGGCGGTACACCTGCGCGTATTCCGGAATGCTCGGGATGCGCGATCAACTGGTCAACTACTCACGTTGCACATACTGCGATGGTTGGGTCACGCAGTCCGTATGTCATCTGATCGTTCACGGTACCGGGCAATATATACTGAGAGGACGGACATTTGGGTAAAACAGCTTAATGGGTAAGCGATAACGTGGTCATGAAATATGAAGACCCTGACTGCTCCACTGAGCAAAGTGGGTAGGTGCCGCTTACCTGGATGGGTCCTCGTGATCACTCAAATCACTGGTTAGGGAGGCTATCCGAGATGGCGGGGTGTCGCAATCAATAGCGTGCCTACATCCATACCATTTCTAGTCCTTCCGCTTAGGCTTCTTTTATTAATTTTCAATCTTTCTAGCGTTTTCTTCTACGATATTCCACGTCACTGTTGAGGTGAACTGCAGCCCGAGCCGCAGTACCGTTTGTTCAGGCCCATGGCTGATATGATTATGATGATGACTGTGATACCCACTGCTGCACATTCAAAATCGGCCATCCAGGTGGCGTCCCGAATTCAGACAACACTGAAAGCGTTCTGGATGATTTTATTCTGCACATCAAAATTGAGTTTAGCTCCTGATCGAATGCAATGCATATTCGAAATAAAAACTACAGGTAACACCGCAAAAGAGCTGTAACTTAAACCCCTGTCAAACGAGAACAATCATAACAATTACTGCGAACTCCTACTTAAAAGCAGATAATTCAACACAAGTCAGAAAGCTACAGGCGGATCCACCATGGTGGATAAGGTATCAAAGAGGGTCCACGAAACGCGTTTTGTTCTCCTTTTGGAAGGCAAATGCTGAAGATAAAAAATACTACACAATGAATAATGTTGTACTGGGGACCGTCGAACAACACGCCACCGATCGAGCTGAAAGACCGAACGTCTGCTCACAAATGGCGTCTTAAACCGCAGAAACACCACACAGTGGTGAACCAACGATTGAGATAAGTTATCGTCGGACTAAGATTTGTCCAGCTTTCTAAACAAAGTTCCACTTCAGGTTGCGGACAGCATGAGACTAATGCCACTCTAAGGCAGCGAAATGTGGTCACTCGGAATGAGCAGTACAGACTATCACTGTACATTTGTGCACTGATATAGGAGTTTGACAGAACACAACGGGTGAATTTTGGGAGCGGATATTTTGTAGCAACAGTCAAACTGGTTTATTTGGGAAACATTTTGATAATAATCATCATCATAGACAGTGATACATAGGTGGTTCACATTCATGCTTAACTGTCACACAACCATGAAGCAAAAAAACCAAACCCTGTAAAGAAACAGAGAAGGATAAAAGAGGGTGGGAATGGACCTAACTACTAAAAACAATGGCTACGTCTACATTCAAACATTCAACATCAAGATGCCTACAACCTGCAAACAAACAACCGAGCTATAAGTGAAAGCGAGACGTCATCAGTAAGATAGCTTCTCTACGGCTTTCAATGCCACGTGTCATTAAATACACCCACTTCACAGACGACTCGGTCAAACAACATCCACGTCATTGAGTTTGATTAGCCGCCATCTCGCCTAATGTCTCCAGCCATCCACTCTGTAAATCACGAGGTCCCCAGCCTGAGAGGCGAACCCGACCTTAAGTAGCTAATCCATGGATGGACGACTTCATTTCTCTATGTCAGGTTACCATCTGGTCACGTTGCACCTCACACCAGTCGGCCGTAGCATTGGCAAAGAGTGCTCGGTGTAACAATGGACTGGCTGGCATCCTTAGTTCATGATCTAGCCATCTAAGTCTGTGCAAACTTAAAGACTGAATAAGATTGAGCCCGCTTGGTAATCGCTAATAAACACCTGTTTCCTCATCTGTTCGTTGTTTAGTCAACGACGCCACCCGATGCGAGTGATCGAACGCAGATAACGGTGGTCAACTACTTGAAGATGGTTCATGTCTTCTGCTCTGGGTGGCCAAGCTTCGCTGCCGTAAAGTAACATAACCCTCACTGTCGTCTTAAATACACGACCTTTAAACATAAGAGAGATATCTCTCTGTCGCCATAGGTGTCCTAGATTAGCGAACACCGCACTAGTTCTAGAGATACGCACCTCTATTTCATTCCCTACACCTCCACTGCCGCTAATACAGCTTCTTAAATATACAAACCAGTCAACAACTTCCATGATTTCATTATCTAACGATAAATCTACGCAATCACAACAACCTTGCAGAAGCACTTTGCATCTTGAGGCTGCAAAGCGCACCTTGAAGTATTTAGCAGAATGCGAAATAGCCTTCAGCGTTGTTTGTGCTGCTTGAAAAGTGTCAAACATCAACACCTTGTCATCAGCATAATCAAGATTTGTCAGCATTCCACCATTCAGGAGGTCAACGTCGGCATTTTGTGAGTGCCGCAGACAGTCTTCCATCAGTCCTCCACCACAAAATTAAACGAAAATGGTGAAAGAGGACAGTCTTGCCGCACGCCGCTCGTGGTGTGAAGTATGGAAATAAGGCGCCGACAGTAGTTTCACATACTTGGCCGGTACACCACTGCGTTTAGGCGACTCTAAAAGTGTAGATCGATCCATCAAATCGAACACATCCTTATGGTTGAGAAATACGGGTCAGAAATTCTATAGCGTTTGACAACTGAAATACAATTGCGGACATCAATCGCAGTGGATGGTTCAAAATCTACCGACCAGGTTACTACATTACAAGTTTGTGGCGGCAAGAGGAGGCCAGCCAAATTGATCCTCAAAGTGTTCCGCTCACCACACAAACCTTCTGGACTTATTATAGATGAGTGCGCCATCTGCCTTGATGATAACTTCATTGACAGACGGTAGCCTAGGACAAGTGGCACGGATAAGTCTAAAGAGTTTGTCAGTGTTCCCTGAAGTAAAAGCGGTCTTCATTTCCTTAACTTCTCCACTAACCAAGCCCCACGACCAGCCTTTAGACTACGTTTCAGTCTCTCACGAATATCTCTCCTAAACTAGTTATATGAACTGCCAGGAGGAACGTTCCTTATAGTTTCTAACAAGTCCACAGATTTCTTTGAGGTTTAATGTCTGTTCAATTCACGTACCCCCGTGCCCTATGCTACAGTATCTGTTTCATGAATTGCCTATGAGATTCGGGTCAAGTAGCTAATAGAATCTTCGGAGTGAGAACTAATAAGACAGCTTTCCAAGCCAGTTTGGTACTCATGCTTTACTGATGGTATAACCAGTTTCTCAACAGCCAGCCGTTGCTGTCGGTGTGGTCGTTGCCAAGCAAAATTAAAAACAAGACGACAACGTACCAACGCATAATCCGAATTTATGTGTTCTAATAAGAACGATAATCCTGAATCGAACCACGCTACCTATAACTAACAGATATGTGGTCTATCTGAGACCAGACCTGATTCGGGGAAGGTGGGCACCAACTATAGCAATGATGTGCACGACGTCTAAAATTAGTGCTGGCTATAAATAGCTTATGCTCAGCGCACAGCTGCAACAGTCGCCCGCCATTATCTGAACAATGTGATGCTATCAGAAACCTGCCACCTAAACGAGACTCGGCCTCAACAAGGCCAGGACGACTATATCAGACCCATGTGTCGACCGAAGGAGAGCGGCCAGATCCGAATAAAAGGCGTCCTGGAGACCCGTGCCATTACACTCAGTTTGAGCGCAAGCAAAGATAATGAAAAGATTTCTGAAAGTTTGAGTCTAGAGCTTGCCTTAGCAGAACCTGACAAGCGGACAGCCCAGTCTTCTGTTAACAGGAATCCAATCTACCAATGTGGTTGCCGCCTTCGTGCTGAGGACTGCATCTGCTCTAACTTGACCGGTAGCGGCAGCTGTGGGGTCACTCGAAGTGTAAAACAAAGTATCGGGTGGACAGTGCGGGTGTTGGTAGTTCCATAAGCTGACTATGAAACACAACATACATCGACATTTAACGAGTCTAACGTTCGTGCGAGAGCGGCCTGTTGACCTATCTGTTTTGAAGTGCGAACTTTGAAAGCACTTATACTAATTCGCTTTCTAAGTCTAAGCAAGGGACGAGGCAGGCATCAAGCTGAATGGCAAGAGACAGAACTTACCAGCACAGTGTTACTGTGATTAGCAAAGTAATAACCAGAAATGAGTGTCGGGAAGGAACTGAGAGCTAAATTTGATAGGACAGTGAGGGAAGGGTCAGCAGTAGCACGTTTTCGCCTATCCACACTGCTGTATGCAGCAGATAGGGCGATTAGGTTTACAATACGAGACGGCCGATGCAGTATGGAATTACTGGTGTTGTGAATATTCATGGTTGTGTGTGGGCTGAGATACCGCCAGGACGCCCAGACCTAGATAGGAGAACGATTAGAGTTCTCAACCAAAGGCTTTGGCTCAAAAGGCTGCACCACAAGACAGCAGGTAAGGGGCAGTGTACCAGAACTGGTACTTTTTCCGGGAAAAGATGCCAACCTTCTTTCAACCCCCAACCTAGAGACTGTGGTGTGTCAGACTCCTACATATTGGCCTGCCTGGCATAAATGACTCTGTCGGTGTGGTCACCACATCGCCCAGTTTAGCCCAATAGGTCATCAAAATGCGCAAGCCGTCACACCGCGTCAAGGTCCAGCCTAGTTTTGACCAGTCTACGACAACAGATCCATACAGGAGCTCAAAACGGAGTAACCATCCAAACACCACACTTTCAGTTCTGGAAGAAACCAGTAACAATGGGTTTGGTTCATTGAATTTCAAGTGCTGTGCGAGAAATAACACGAGGGCAGCTTCAAGTTATCAGCAACAGCGGATATCCGGCACTGCAGTCGAAGAATATAAACGATCGTCGTTGTTTGGTTCAGTCATTCGTTCGCAACGGACATAAACCCGGCTAGAATTTATTGTGACTCGGGCTACCGCCCATTGTAACAGTGACGTAAAATAACCTAAAAGAAGTTTACTATGATCTATTCACCCAAAACCAACAGCACGCCGTGTTGCCCAGCATCGTGCGCTGGAGAGCAAAAGGTTGACAAACGAATCTTGCATGCCGCTTTACACGCAGGTGTAAGCGTAATTATGTCTGACAAATAGCCTATAGACCTCTGCGCAATCAATCGCGTGTATTTTGAATAGGCATGGAGAACGATATGCATCCTGGTTTTTCCGTTTCAGACCCACGTGGTGTACCAGTTTTCAGGTTGACAATCAATCACTGGAACGCGCTCTCGTACTGTGAGGTGGGGTTTTGATCGGACGTAGCAAGTTTGAATGATGAGTTCTAAGTTTGCATTCTGAATCTTAACCGAGTTTGAGTTATTCCGCCGTTATAAACATCTTACATCTTTATTTAGAATAAATACCTAAATACTCCATTTAGTCATGGTGAAGTGGTCCAACTGCGAATCGTGCTAGAACAGTGCCCATGTTAAAGACCATGTCATACAGTGCTTGTGCTGCAATGCCTGGGTTCACGGAACGTGTCGGGATATGCGTGATGACACGTACAGATTTTTGACTATAAGTCATTTGGATTGCATTCAAATGGTTTGTGACTGTTGTAGATCTACCCGGTCAACTGCTGCGACAGTGGTTGTTACACAACCACCTGTTGATTTAATTCAGTCCACTATGGTAGTTCTTACCAGCGAGTTGGAGTGCGTATGTGCACGACATCTGGTCTCTGAGACTATTGCTGTTGACCATTCGGCTCCAAAACTGGTCAGTTATATCATCGGCGGAAATATAGCCGATACAAAATCGTATGCCGTCACTACAGCTGGCATCAAGTCGTTTGGAAACCCCAGAAGTGTTCGTGCCACTAGACCAAAGAAACCGAGCCCGATTGTTCGGAAAGACTGTGATCATCAAGGATCTTCCCGAGTACACTGACAACTATCAGGAACTCCGCGATGAGCAAAATCGTAAACTTCCTACAACCTTAGTAGTGCCCCCGGAGCCAGGATTTTCCAAAATATACTCTGGGTCGAAGGAAAGAGACGTAAGATGTTGAGGGAAGATAGCTTAATTATAGGCCGATCCAGGAACATCATCAACTGGAGCGTTCAAGACTCCAGTATTGACGAGCCAGAGCACGATAGAAACCAGTGAAAATTCCTGGCTTCTACTTTTTAACTGGCGAATGTGCAAACTCAGCGCATTTATCGCACCTCCCGTCCAAATTCTGTACCCAAGAAGTGTCGCCCACTGTTACCTCCCAAGGTATGGCAGCACAAATCGTTATCGTCACAGGCGTCGTCTCGTACATATTTGAGTACTATTTCATCCCGGTATTCCCAAAAAAGTACGCGAGAAATTGAAATCTGATAACCGTGGTCGCGCTAGTCACTTCATAGTGCTATTGGTTTATTTAGTGACACAAAAAACTATTCGGAGCCGACTTCGACGGAGTCGACCGGAATTCCGTCAGTCACATAGTGAATGATTCACACTATTCACAATGCCAACTCACTTCTTCATTGTCAATTCCGTTAAATGTACTTAAACCAACTCAATTAGCCTGTTCAGCAAACTCTACGACCTTCGAGATATCTACCCTACTCTAAAGGCACGGATAGTTCCAGCAACCGAGTCTTGGCCCAACGTTTCTCTTCTGGATTTGAATGACTTCCTATTCAGCCGGTTGTTATAAGGAAGGATTTATGAACCACTGCCTCGTTACCATAAGGTGAATGCAAACATAGGAAAGGTTAGTAACACCACGGCGCTACTCAAGCGACTTTTCGGGTAGTTTGATCCCTCTTGTTCAAAGCTTTTCTATACTAGTTTTATTCGGTCACACCTCGTAAACGGGTCTGCCATTTGGTCTTTACTTCAGAAGGACAAATTGCTCCTCGAAAAGGGTCAGCGGAGTGCCATCAAGGCCGTTTATGGGTTAACACATGTCTTACAGAACTGGGCGCTTATTCACTAGATTTTCGTTGGATCAGAGGTGACCTTCTTGATTACCAGAACGCTTGACCATCCGTGCAAATCGATGCTTAATATGACCAAAACAAACTGTTTCTGGGGCCACCGGCTTAAAATTGAGATACAACATAGCCGGCTAGAGTGAAGACACAACTTCTTTATGTGCATCTGGTCATGTATAACCAATATGCTTATCTTCATGGATAGCCTGACAGACGCCAAAGACAAAGGCC
>JTDE01004754.1:24346-43473 GCA_014338405.1 Paragonimus skrjabini miyazakii | reverse complement strand
TGTTCCTCAAGGCATTTGAGCTCTGCGTCCACAAGTGCCAGAGCTGCGTGCGGTACCGGTCTTTTTGGACGGAAAACAGGTTGAGCTCCTGAAGATAGATGCAGGATTGCTTGTGACTGAGAGCAGTGTCCAAGATCTTCTTAAAACACTGGCGCGGACCGTTGTACGATTCCAGTTGTCCCATGGTGTGACGAGGCAGGGAACCGCACCTGGTTGCATATTGCTCGAATTAAAAAACCAGGCAAGCCAATTAGTTCTGTCCAATCGAGCACGAGCAAATTGAGATTCGAGCCAGAAAAGAAGCGGGAACTGTTAGTAAATGTGTCTCGGAATGAGAAGCAACACTGATCAGTCAAATGCAAAAGGCCGCCACAGGCGCTAGTGGTGAATTGAGAAATCCGTCGAATTGGAGGCCGGTCAATTCTCCTCCACAGATTCTCCGAAATGACTGTAATATCCGACGCGGTGTCCGATTGCAATCGAACTAAGAAGCTATGTACCATGACCGGAACAAACTTCCGTCGACCGGGAACGTTCACTTGGAAAGTGGACAACAGGCTCACGGATTTGCCAACCGGTTTGGATCTGAGCCTCGATTTGAACTTGGGATTGTAGCGCGACTTGGAGGAAAAAGAACCGCTGTCATTGTGCCGGGATTGACAGAATTCGTTCTTGTGTCCCAGTTGACCACACCGAAAGCAATGGTGTCATCTGAGAGGACAGTCATGATGGAAGTGTCAGGCACCACAAGGCCTGCAGGGGGACGAATATCACTTCTTGGAGTATGAGCGCAGTTGATGCGAGCCAAGTCTTGGTGGAAGTGACCTTGGGCCGGGATGCCGTGTGAGATTCTGAGTTCGCGTACCATTGCCTGAACCATGTGTGAATAAACCGGATTGTACTGCATGTACGGCATCAGTGCCGCGTTGGACCATTGCAGCGTCGTGTTTGCGTTTTGGCTAGGATATTGCATTCAGTAGTGAGCATCTCAAGCGTCGTCGTGGGATCTTGCTCGACCTTGTTCAGCAACATTGTTACGTGCAAGCAAAAAAATGAACTGAATGGTATTTCTGACGAAATCTACATCAAACTGTTTTTTCACTGCAAACTTTACACAACTACTGCTCTAACGGGCACGTGCATGAATGAACTCGCCAAAAGTCTGTCTGCTGTTCTGATTACTAGAATGGATGCTCGTGAACTCCCCGTCATTGTGCATTCAGGTAGACCATTTTTGATTCGTACCTAACCAAACTGCTTCTGAATTGTTTGGTTCTCATGCAAACGAACCGATGCAGGAACGTCTGACTTATCAACCTCATATAAAAGCTGTTTGCACGTCCAATCATTATATCACTCAACAACTTGAAACAGTTGTTGTTCAAACTCTAGTTGCTCACACAAATACAGTTTATAAATGACGAACACCTAAAATCGACTTAGTCAAAATTGTTCACATGAGTGGAGAGGACTGTTCAAGATTCGGTTGTCCAATAATAAATTTCGCTACTGTCTGGAAATCATTTAGCAATATTTTAGGGTTTAAGAATAAGGTGGCCAGAAATGTATCTGGCAAAATTACGCAGTACATCACACCGACGTTTTAGAATGAAGAAAATCGCATCACATTGCTTGTTTCCCTCCGATGTATCAGCGCTGACAATTCGCAATGAGCTGCTGAAGCGAATAATTGAGAACTCCTCTGGGCAAACAAATAAAGGTTTGTCGTTGTATTTTAAGGGTAAAACACTAACATTGTTCTAAATTTTGGAAACTAAGTGACATACTATGAAAGATTATGCGATCACTTTCTTGCCACCGTTCAACAGGTTATGTAGAAGGAGGATTTAGCTTCGTGTAGCTCCGTTAGTGGCAGTTAACACACGCTGGCTCCTATTGAGACATACACAACGCAACAAATCGCACAGATAAAAATTTAAGTAACTCTTTCGTCTCACTTGAAACAATGAACATTTCGTGAAAGTCGCCAGTTCCCCGAAAAATATTGTATGACAAAATGAATAGCAAACGACACTTGCGAGTAACTTTTATCGTTGTCATGGTCATCCACTGCTCCGGTCTTTACGAAAGTTTTCAGCCGTTGTGCCAAGTGTTGTTTTTTTACCACCGTAACATCATTGTGCGCTACGGCATTTATGATTGGGGGCACGGCTGGTGCTTTAGCTAGTGGCACCCTTGCAAACAAGTTAGGGAGGTAGGCTATATAGATCCAACCAAAACGAAAATCGTCAAGGAGAATGTCGATTATTTGTCTTTCCCTTCCATCTCTCACGGGTTGTGCCATGCTTATGGTATCACGACTGTCAAATTCATATGAATTTGTTATTTTGGGTCGGTTGTTTGTTGGACTGGCATGTCACAGGCAGCACATGGGACGGTCGACCGCCCCCTGAGTGTCCTATGACAGTCCCATTTGGGGGGGGGGGTTATAATTACTTCGTCTCATACGCAGCGTACGATGGAGTTATCCAATAAGTAGTATAGAAATAGCGTTTGTAACTGCCACGGTCGTTATAAATAGGATCAACATCTTAAAATATTTCATTTTTGTTTATATCAGTATTATGGAGTGTCCCGCGCAACTTTAATTTTTGACTGGATGGGGCGGCTTGATTGTTAGTGACCCGGCGTCCCATTGTCTCCTTGCGTTGCTTAAATGCAGCAGTAACACCGGATGAGGTTTTACAAGGAATTATGATAAACTAGGTATGTTTAACGATGAAATACAATAAATGTATATGTTGTTGATCATGTCCAGATGAAAACTTTAGGATAGTATTCGCTTTTGTGGAAACGTGTATTATTAAGCTACTGTTTACGACTGAAGAATTGGTAGTAAAACCTGCCTAGAATAAATGCACACAGAAAGCACACCCATGAAACTAGTGTTACTATGGCTCATGTTTGAATTTTGTATAAGTTCAGGAGGGCGTATTCGGATTAGTCGATATGAACTAGCAAATCTATGTAATATTATTGTGATGCTTAGGAAGAATACTGTAAGATTGTTCTGTTTTTCTTTTGCTCTGTCTCAATTATTTATGAAGATATGCTATTTCAAACACACCCATGAAACTTGCATTATTATCGTGGCTCATGTTGGAATTTTGTACAAGTTTAGGACGACATATTTAAGCCAACTGATGTGAACTAGCAAATCTGTGTAGCATTCTTGGAATGCCTAGAAAGAATACTTTAAGATTGTTGTGTTTCACTTTTACTCTGTCTCAATTATTTACGGAGATATATCATTTCAAACTCATCTATGCAATCTTATCTTCTATCTGATTTATAAGTTGCCTATTCAATGGCCAAACAAAGCATGCGAACGTCACGGTTCAACACACAAAGTTGTCAAGGAGAAAGGACAGCGATGGATACTAAAGGCATGTGAATGACACTGGAAACGACCCAGAAAAGCCATTGTTCCAAATGCCAGTAACCTTGAGAACGATGACATTGTAGATCTATCTTATATTATATTGCATTTACTTGAATATGACATTCCCTTTTATATGTTCATTTTATTCCAACGGTGGATTGAAATATGGTGAATGGGATACAGTATTGTTTGGCCAGTAATGGTCATAGTATGCCCGCCTGGGACACTCAGGGGTCACTCGGGTATTCTCATGGGACGGTCGTGATAACTAGGTTCGGGGGGTATATTCATTAGTTTTTCATTTGCGGTAAACGTTTGATAAAGCGTGAATAGGTAGTAGAAGAAAAGAAACTTATTCACAATATTATATGGAAGTTTGTCCGCTGAGTGTCCTATGAGTGACCCGAAAGTGCACAGCTAGGACTCTCATGGGACACTCAGGGTGCGGTCAGGAGACGGTCGTGCTGTCTGGTATGTTTACCGGTTCCCAAACAGCATGCCCCATATGGTTCTTTAGAGGACCCCTAGGGGCTTTCGAGGACTGGCAATGGGTAAAGATGGGTTTGACCAATTAGCCTCCGAAATGGCAGCTGGCCCCAAAATCATTTTACTGCGCAAAAGCCCACCTACGCACCTGATTTCTCTCAACTACTACGCATTATTCCTTCAGTTATTCTCACACAATTGCTCCACCGCCTTCGCATTGGTCCCTAATCTACCGAACGACCCGCCAATGCTAGAATTCACCCAACAATGAAGCGTTTTAAAAGCATGCACATTCATTGTCCGTAATCCTAAATGTACATCTCGGTCGTTTGGATCAGTACACTGGTTTCTTCCCAAACAACTAGTTGACAGTGCAAATCAAATCTTCGTTCAATCATCTTCATTGTCTATATGGATGGCTTGTCTTCGAAGAGTATCTGCAAGTTAACGGATGATATTTTAAATGAGGACGTCAGTGAATCAGATTACCATAGTGTTGCTGTTTACGTAGATAAACATGCGTAAAAAGCAGCTGTAGTGATTACGCAACAATTGATAGCTATTGTTCGGAAGGCAACTTATAGTTGATGAAACCCATGTTGCATTCGATGTGACAAGGGTATCATATTGTACGAGGTCTAGGTTGTGTTGCTTTCCGAATTGATTACATAATAATGATGTGTAGCATTCTTCAAAATATCATCCTGTGCTCACGTCTTCCTCATTGGTTTTGTTTATACGTATTCACCGTGATCAATTAACTCTGACTATTTAACGCGGGAATCTAAGAAAGTCGAAAATGCTAAACGTGATGATGTATTTCGTTATAAGCTGTAATGATATCCCAGTCAAGAGTGCTTAAGCTTCTAATCTAATCGCTTTGCTCAACAGCATGATTGTAAAACTCAGACTTCATTGAAAGTAGAAAACCTGCAACTGTCGGTGGTGTGGTCAGAGTTTGTATCGGTAAACGCATTTCGAATATTTAATTCGACCTAGTCATTAGTCACGCGAATGCTAGCAAAATCTTACTTACAGTGTCGCGGAGTGTTAAGAGATCACCGCTATCAATCACATCTGAATGATAATGCTCACAAAATACACTGATTACGTAAAATTCTTAACGAAAACCGGATCCATTTTACAAACATCTGACGGAAAACTTTACACATTATAAAAGATTGTTGTTGATATATTAAGTCTAAACCTGTCCTATCAGCCATCCTCCGGTTAGCCGTACAGTAGGTGAAATTTTTCGCTTGCGGTTTTCCCGCGTGATTAACATGAATTAGAAACAGGAAATTGAAAATGCACGTTTTGCTAAGTATATCGTCAAAATAAATCAAGCGAGGGCCAAATGATGCAATAATCCCGAGACCGTTCATTTTTCAATTGAATGCAACAACCTTTTACTGTGAAAATACTCCCTGGGTTCTTTACATCAACCACACGCACACTTCTATTCTATGTGAAAGTACAAGCATATATCCGCAGTTAGCATAGCTTTAAATTGCCTGGTCGAAATCGTCATAAATTTTGCACATCATTAGCACAGAGGCGATAAATGTTGCGTGACCATTGCATGATGACATCTGACAAGATGATGCCAAAGACGTGGGACAACTTAACCGTTCTTGTTTTAAAGCCAGATAATCATGACGTACTGTGAACAACGTGTTTCCTATTCCGGAAGGTTGCACTACAACTCCGGAGTTCGAATTGTGAGGATAGATGTTGGGGCTGTCTTACTGACATAAAACAAAGTTGCTATGGGTTTTGTATCCTAAATTGCAGAACGCCTTGTTAAACAGCCATTTAGTAAGACCTGGGGAACTTGACGTACAGTGTGGTCGTTTGTTGGATGAGTTTATGGTATGATTTCGACTATAAACAAGGCTACGAATATAATACTGTCTGTCCATTGGCTGGTCTAAGTGGCATATAGGAAACGTATTGAAGAAGAAACAAGAGCTCATTCACGATGATAAAAAACAACAAAAACTTGTTAGACACAGACTGATTTCCTATAAGTCGATCTGAAAATATTAAGAAACTTTTGCGTTAAATAGACCGTACATCGTGCTTCTAAGCTGCTCGTGGATGCTGCAATTTCTCTACAGGTATTATAGAGTTGGTTTGTTTCTGGTTGACATCCAAACGGGTGAACATTCGCAAGTAATATAGAAGTGCTTTAGAACATTCAGGAGACTGGTGGACAGTTGTCTCAATTTAATTATCTCCTCAGTACCACGCTGGCTGAGAAATTGAATCCAAGACCAATCATTTGCTATAGTAACATTTGAACACCACATCCACAGAATAATCAAACCGCAATCACTGTGGTTGCAGAAATGTATATGAGGTATTAGACTTGGTCCTTGCCTTTGTGCAGTTTTGTTGTTCGCTGAGCTTGGCGTTTAAGTTGCAAGTGTTTCATCATCAGCAGGGATGGGAACATCAGTACCTGTGGATTTGTGTGCATGAGATCGACTCATACGTTAGCCGTAGATGGTAAGCAAGATAGCGGAAACCCGAAAGGCCCTATACAGTGCAATTTCCTTGTAACTAAATCAGTCTAGAGTTTGTGTCTTTAATGTAATGGGAACAACAGTTGCAGGAGTGGTGTGGTAAAGACGGGATCGACATGCACCTGGTTAATGCGGATGCTGATAGTTGGATTGTCGTGCGTGGGACCGAGGAACGATTTAATTTACGTTTAGAGGTGGTTAGAACACAGGCAGATACAGCTTGTGAATCGAGGTTTGTATAAAACGTAAGGAGAATTTGGTGGTAATTTCATAAACTGTCGAGGCAACGGATCTGATTAATAATGGGGTCCGTGTCCAACAATGATTTTAGCACGAATTATGAATGCGTGAACCTAGATGACCACCAAATTTCTCAGATAAATCACATATAAGTTAGCTGCCTAAGTAATCTGCAAAATTATAGAACTGTGGAAAACTGCTCACTAGCAATGTGGATTTCCAAAATGGCTTTAACATGAACCCCTATAGCAACTGAAAATTCACGACGATATGCACCCCTCAAGACATCACGAAGTGAAACGGAAAAACAAACATGTGCAATAGAGAAAAAAGACGGTGTTAATCAACTGATTGATTCCTACAGATTGTCAATCTGCCACTTTCACGGGCAAAACTGTCCAACTCATATAAACACTATGCACGGCTTATTTTCAAATCACAACAACAAGTCCAACTCAACGATTGGGTTTACACAAAACAACTCATCAGTACTCATCAAAAAACAAGAACTGTTATCAGTTCCAGGGCAGACACACTGCATGAGTCAACAGTTTATGCACACACAGGACCGGACCGTGAGTATTGATCAGCATAGCTTCGGAGACGGCAAGCAACTTCGGATTTCGATTACGCAACAACATATATGATGTGCTTTGCTATGGATGAGGTCGGATTTCGTCTCAATCGTTCGCAATCGTGCGTAATCGGAATCCGAAGTTGCTTGCCTTCTCCGAAGCTATGCTAATCAATACTCGCCGTCCGGTCCTGTTTGTGCATAAACTGTTGACTCATGCAGTGTGTCTGCCCTGGAACTGATAACAGTCCTTGTTTTGTGTAAACCCAATCGTTGATTGTTTCTATTGTTGTTGCTATCCGCATGTCCTATATATCCCAATGTTTTACGTTCCTGACTGAAGAGAGTAAACGAAATGTTAACATCTCGCGACGTATGTCTTCTATCGTTACTGGTGAACTGGATCAAGGGAACGCAGTGTTTTAAACAAGTCAAACCAGTTGATAATCAGCTGAATTGTTCCATTCTAAGACGGTATGCTGCACGGCAACCTATGAGGTTTACTATAATGTGCTGGTTTAAATTCCCATATGTCCAATTGGTGATATCATATTCAGTCTCTAAGGTGAACATGGCGAGCTAGGTTCAAATATCCCTCAATTTTTGCAACAGTTTAACGGTTTGTTACTCATTGTTTTACTGGTGAGTACTAAGGGCCATTTGCCCTACACAAACTAAGCAACATTGACAAATAATCTCACTTATTGCTACGCCATGGGTATTCCAGTCAATCGCTCTCGGAAAGAATCACAATACTCTGGTTTCGTACTTGTTATAACTCTTCAGGATTGCATATATTTGTTGTGACTGTTACAAGAAATTCGGTCACCTATTCACCAAACAACTATCGTGACTATTACGCCATTGACTTCACATTAAGCGTAACTAATTCATCAGATATGAATGCTCAGCCACATTTGCTTGAGCATGTTATCTCGATTGTCTGGTTGCTTTGGGAGGAAGCACATAAATTATACTACTGAATTCAGCGCATGATACAAGGATCAGGACATCGCACCGAGTTGAAGCCATAAAAGTTATCCGTCGATTGAGCGATATTTTCATTACTGACAAGTTGTGGTTGATTTTTATTCTGTATAAGTTGTACGTCGCTCCTACTTGATCGTAGCTGTTGCATTCCTGTGGATTTTTCAGTCAGTTTGCTAATCAATGCTTCATTTTCTGCACTTAATTTCAAACCTGTAATCCCCCCTCAAATACTCGGCACGTATTGTTCATTCAACGAACGCCTCAAGTGAGAAGCCAGCTGAAACGCTAACATGAACCTGCATTGCAGTACTTGAACAGTGGAAGCACATGAGATCGAATGTTTTTTGAATAACCTATATGTTTTATCATTTGTTCAAATATATTGACTTACGTTGTACCTGCCTATGTTCTCGCTTGGCTGGCAAACACTGGAATTTGCATATTAAAGCCCTACGAACTATTGTACTGTTTGCTATTGGATCAATGCTGGACATCAAATCACAGCACATGTTATAACAAACTACACTCGTAGGCTATCTTTGAAAGGGGTAGGACGAAGACAGCATCCAGGGGAACGCGCATCAAATTTAACGTATGCAGGTCTAATAATTTGGTGATCCAAAGCAACAGACGTTGACATGCACGTCCGTATTAGAATTAACACATGGAGTTCTAATGAGTTGGTGATACAAAGCAACAACTTGTTCATGCACGTCTGTATGTTAACGGATAAAGCTGCTTCCCTATTCGAGGTAGCCAGTTTACCAGGACAGATATGAGTTTTTCGTATCCATCTGAATTACTCCAAATACCTGCAATAGTTTCACTATTACAAGTAGTCAATTGAAAACCGTTAGACAGGCGTTATTTTTGTTTCAACGTTTAGCCTAGCACTTACAGTTAATCAGCGTGGCGTTACGTGTCAACCACAGCGGTGTACCCACGAATGCACTATGTCAGAGTGGTTGATGTGTGGCAGCCAATTAGCAAGAAGTTTTACTCATGGGATCGCATTCCTTACAATAGCTGTTCGACAAAAATGAGGTTCACTCTCCTCGCCAGTTTGGCGAAAAGTTTTCCGGAATCATCTGGTCGACCACGATTACAAAACAATGCTCGAGTGTTAATTACGCTTTCTATCTCTGCTATTGTAGTTAGCAAAATTCCATCGTCTGTCAATCCATCACCTGTTATAAGTTGGAATATCTGTCTTATTGAATGTTTCAGGCGTTTGCATGCACCACCGTGATGATGCATTGATCATCCACTCAAGTTACTTCTTGTGATACCACAAATTATTTCGTCTGGATTCAACGAATTAATAACGCCATTCGGCTGTGGGAATCTGTGTGCATGGTAGTTGTTATTTGATCGTGCGCTGCTCTCACATATACAGGTGGAAAGATGCCTAAATTGCTCATCTGTTATCCGCTTGTATTTGACGGGGAGGGACTAGAGGTGGTCAGTGTCTACGGAAGAAGATGCTTGCTGGAATGCCAACAACCACTTTTTCACTCAGTGTCAGCTGCTGATGACATGATTTGGCATTCCAACTCGTACAATCCGGAAGAATTTGCGAACAACTGAGGCTTCTTGGAAAATCCGCTACCCTTCATGAACTCCTGAGAATATATGAGACGTTCCGACATATTCGTTTATTCGTGGTGAGTTACAGAATGTTTGGCTAGTGGAAGAATGGAATGTTTTGAACCATATAGTAGTGGAAACAAGTTCAACCTTCCTGTGAATCGTTAGATGCTAATTTCCAAAAAGTAACCTAACTTTCTCGGGGGCTTCTAAGTGTCTTAATGTATTTACTCAACTATGTTGACGTATGGTTTCCAATTGTTTTAATTTCGTCTATGAAATGAAACTGTCATACCAATAGTAATATCTTCAATTCAATCTCCTGGATACCATTCGGGTTTAAGAGTAATATTGCCAAGTCTTCTGGTAAACTGCCGCATTTTGGCACTAGACACTTATTAAATCGTGGTAAAAATGTTAATCTGGGTTATAGAATTTTCCATTCGGAACGGTCCGCAAACATAGTGAATCATCGAATGGGGATTTGAAATTATATCCTTATTCAGTCATACTTTTTGAAGTTTACCCAATACTATTGGTAAAGCTAGCCGCTCTGATTATTTCCGCTACGAGAAACCAGGTTCATAAAACTATCGCTTCAACTTGCGTTTATCGCACGCGCGTACTCTTCTAGACCCAAAATCCGGTATATACTGAGATGCTGAGAGTATTTCCAATGTGCTGGAAAATAGAGCTAAATTATCGCCGTCAAATGTGGTAAGTCGCGCGATTGTAGAGCGAAGGAAAATGTCATAGATTTCAGGCAAATCATCGGACTGGAATTCAGCTGACGTTTTGCCATAGCCTGAATGGCCAGACGGGCAGCATGAATTATAGCCGTTAATTCTAGACCAGCGGTTGTAGTCCACTCAACTTGAGAGACGCGATATATTTCTAGTACCGCAAAAAGCAAGACACGCTGGTCCTCGTTTGCAACGTTTTCGTTGCTGCCCAATAATCTTGCTCTGGTGCATCTACGAAACAATGCACTTCTATATCCACCGTACTTTGTGTAATGGAGCATACAATTCACACTAGTTCCAACGAACGATTAACGATAAGGAACCAGCTCTGCTTATTTACTTCTGCAGCGTGGGCAATTGCATTCAAGTTCATATTGCCCATGAAAACCGACTGCAGCTGTACATTATTTAGAAGCAGCATTAGGAAACATTCCCGAAAGGTCATGAATGGGGACTGCAAGAGATAGTGGAGCCATCCGCGTACATTCAGCGGCCAAATTCCTCAGGTAAATTGTAATAAATTCATCGTAGACGTTCCACATTATACCAAGAGTTGGCTGCGTCCAAATTGATTATAAGTTAATTTGCAAACAGCCAATAGAACCTGGGTCAGTGAGCTGAATGTTTCAATACTCATCCAATCTGTCAAATTAAACTCATCTTTGAACAAGATTGCTATAAAGTGAGGGATTAGACTTTGAGTATGTTCTGCGTATTCGCAGCTGAACGGAGAATAATCAACATGGAATTACTCTGTCATAAGAGACAATCCTGAGTATGAAAAATTCATAAATGCAAACTTTCATTCTCTGGCCGAACTTCACAAAGCTCGGAAAAGATGTAGTCCTCAACAAATGAACTTTCGTGCGAAGGCCGCCGCAAGTGTTGTGCACAGTCACCTGTCTTTTTAAGGATACGGGCTTGGCCGGACAGAAATTCAATGTCAGAAACCACTGCAGTATATATTACTCTGCATCACAACAGAAACGGAACAAATAACTGTCAAGGTCGGGTCCCTTCGGCAGTCGTCGATTGAGGGAAGTGCATAAATAGGTACTTGCACAATGGAATAGGATTCGGAACTGTCACATCTGATAACCCATTGGAAAGTTACTAAATAATATCTTGCAAGCGTACATCCCGGTAGGCTAATTTCGTAATGTAGTCCCCGTTTCGAGTTACTGAAGAAACATTATTGGCAAAAGAGAAGTCTACATTGTTGCTCAGCTTTTCCGCACACAGTGGCTGAAATTAGCTATGCATTTCATACACTCCTACATCGTTGTCAGCTAGGTATTGTGTTGTGAACGTCGTTGTAAATTCCAATAGTTCTTTTACACAGGATTCAGTTGCAATCAGTTTGTCGTTAGAATATCTTCGTCGTGACGGCTATCTCGAATAACACCGACAGAACAACCGTTGTTATTTCGCTTCATCCTCAGCAAACTGCTGTATAACCTCTTCCAAATCAACGAGACGGTAGGATAAAACGTTCTAGATACCTAGTCTGAAGCAATGATCTGAGTTGGATATACATACATAAATATTTATGTGTATGGGTGTATTATACATGGGTATATACATGTAAGTTGAAGTAGGATGCGAGCGAAAATGAATGTGCAGAAACACATGCAAATATCAAACACGTCTTCACAATTGTAATGGTCAAAAAATAAGACAAACGGGCACACACGAACATGTATGCAAACGCATATGACAGTGCAAAGGAAACGCGTGATACATTTGTAACGTTGACGACTTAGGATAATTCACACAAAAGAACAGCAGTCACAAGCAATTTCTTCACACTTCAAGGTCGAAGTGAAACGCAAATTAACAGTTAATCGGAGTGCATAGGCAGATACAGAATCGTGACTATGATCTGCAAAACGTCAAGTCACAAGCCGTTTCACTAGCGTGTCAAGATCATTCAAACAAATGTATCCGTAAAGATTGTTGTTTTTTCTGTGGTCATCCATGTCGAGCGGTGTGCGTCAAGGAATATGTAGACCGACCACCATAAATGACGTAATAGGGAAATGAACAGCAGCGAAATGTGTGAAATGCACCTGCGACCATTTTCGAACTGCCACAATTTGTCGTGGTAATAAGGGCGGCGAGGTATGTAGCACGTCACCATGATTCATATAAATAAACATGGTGTAGTGCGATAGGAAACTGGATATAAATGAAACTCTTGGTTGTGGTAGAAAATTTCGCAAATAGAAGTCACGTTAACTTCGGAAATAAACCTGTGAGTAGAGTGAACGGTAAATGTGAAATAAGAACTGATACGTCGGGATTTTTGATCTACTTGTGCATTCTAATTGTATTGCTAATATATTTTATCGTAAACTGGAACTGACTGCCAAAAATACGATTTATTCCAGCTGCCGACATCTGAATGAACCAAAGCTATAGCACATTACTTACAAACTAATTGTTTTTGTGGCTGAAGTACGAAACCATTAGCAGACCAGAAAGATTGTATAGTTACCTTTAGCTAGGCAGTAACCTACTTGTGCCATATGGATTTCGTTAACGTTACTTTTGGGGCATACTGACTTGTCGGGACTTCAAAATGACCAGGATCCGTTAATGCCAGACATAAGCCCTGAAAGCGTTTATTAATATAAATATTGTGGCACATGTTTAGTTCTCATGATGGACAATGGCAAAATATGTGGCTTCGAGTACGTTTGGGCGAATGACGTAATGTGATGGTTCCAAGAATATAGAAATGAAGTTGTTAACTTAACCCCAGGGCTAGCTACGACGCAATAGTAATAACAACCAAACTAGGCGAAGCAAGTAATTTATCCCTCGAGCGCAATTGAACAACTGATGGTCAATAGTGTAATAAAACAACAGTAATGAGAAATAGATTTAGTTATAGTCACCATATCCTCCGCAGTTCAAATGAAAGTCCGGACAGTAGTGGCGATGTTGCTTCTTTTTCACACGTTCAGAAGTTCTTGTCTGTGCCGTGTCGATTGCAGATATTCCTTCATTAACTGACTTCAGATCTGAAACAGACTCAGAAACGGAACTTTCAATCGAAAGATTCAACAGACAATAAAAGAGAGAGCTTCAAAATTTTTATGTACTTAAGACCGATAATAGACGTGCCAGAATTAATAACAAAATATGAACATGAATAAGTTGCGGACTGCGCATCTGTGAGTGAAATTTCACATTCACCAATAATAAGTAGAGCATGTCCAGTAATATCCTTAACAGACATGTTAACAGGTTTCAAGATAACAGTAGGTTCCAGCCGCCTGACACAAGCGACAGAAATAAAAGATTCAATACTACCGGTGTCAACGATGAAGGAATGCTGGAGACCACCGTTAACAGTAAACGACTGTGTTATATGGTGTAAAATTATGCGATCAGCAGCTGACACCGAGCAAAATATTGTTTGTTGATATTCCAGCTAGCACTTACTTCTGTGGGCATTGCCCACTTCAGTCCTCCCCCTCCGTCAA
This sequence comes from Paragonimus skrjabini miyazakii, assembly GCA_014338405.1. Taxonomy (NCBI): domain Eukaryota; kingdom Metazoa; phylum Platyhelminthes; class Trematoda; order Plagiorchiida; family Troglotrematidae; genus Paragonimus; species Paragonimus skrjabini miyazakii. Next base: position 29,431 of record JTDE01004754.1, on the reverse strand, counting down.
ATGCAAGTGAATAACAGATGAACGACTTAGGTTTGATATCACTTGGCCCTCTGACAGCAGCACACCAAGAATTAACTAGAGCTATAGACGCAGATTCCGGTTTGCGTGTATTCCACCGGTTTGTCGTCAGACGCGATGTTTCACCAAAAATCAGCAACCACAATGGATTGAATATTGAGGAACAGACCCGGAGCTGAAAAACGTTATTAGTTCGTTTTATCAAGACAGGATGATTAACTGCCTTACGGAATGAAACGGGATCGGATGATTAATGCATCCTACGGTAGTCATCACGATGGTGCATGGGAGCATTTGATACACTCGATAAAACAGATATTCCGACTGATTACAGTTGATCGGCTATTAGATGATTACATTCAGCAAACTACAATAACAGAGGTAGAAAGCATCATTAACACTCGAGCACTGATTTCTAATCGTGATCGACCAGATGACCTCGGAACACTTTTCGCCAACCAATTACTGACTACAACCAGAGAGAATTTCACGGATCTGGCAGAGTCACACATACCGTATAGTTTCAGTAAACACTGGTGACAGGTGCACCATTTGTCTGATAAATGCTGAAGACGGTGGTCGACATATTATCTACCAACATTATAAAACAGGCAGATAGAGAAAGGAAAAATACGGGACTTGAATATTAGAGACTACGTTTTAATTACTGGTGTTCTTTTGAAAAAGTCTTTCAGCAAACATCACATTTCCATAAATTCTCATCTTGGGCTGGCACAAATACATATCAGATCAAGTGACAGCAAAGGAAACTTCCGATCAGTAATAGTACAAAGACGAGACGATTAGGTGAAACACAACCACGACTTCGTTGTTTTCAAACTCACAAGCGAGGCAGATTTAAGAATTTGTTGTTAATTGTAGTGATTTGGAATGGCGGGATCAAATTGTCGCGTAAATTTAGAACACGTATTTGGTTATGATAATCCCAAGGTGTGAACGACTTGCTTTTGACCAAACAAATCCGCGTGGTGTAATGGGATTGCGATCGCCTAGGATATAGACAGGATGCGCCACTTGACTTTTTCTGACACGGTGGCCGAGGCACGGTAAGTGGTGTAAAATGTCTTCGCGCTGCTTGTGTGTCGGTCACAGTTAGCCAGGTGGGTCAGACCGGGTGAGTTAATATTCGTTGGTGTTCCGGAGCGAAGCTACGCTGAACAGTGTCCATGAATTCTTTATACTCAACGCTTAATGGTGCGACTAATAGATGCCGTACCACAGGAATAGTCAAATAAATAGGTCACAAAGAGGCAGCATTGTTAGGCACATTATCTTCCAGATTAACTGACATTGTACTTTTTGAATGGAACTTTACGACAGAACTTGCAACATAGTATGTGCTGTCGATCACATCAGTCATTTAGCGCATTATCAGCTCTGTTGCTGCGTCCCCTTCAAACGGCAAATTTATGTAGGACTTCCTCTTATCAACCATGTTTATTGGAGCTTGAATTTATCACCCCTTGCGCGCTTTCGGCAGAAACATTTCTCAACCTAGACATTACCAAGAATGACATCCTGTAACGTGCTTAGCTTCACTTTTATCGCTGTTGCTGTTCAATGGTTTGCGGAGATTCTGGACCCGGTTGAGAGTGATTATTCGAAATTTACCTTCACAAGTACCTTTGAACTTGTCGACTCTATCTCTGAACTCAATGTTCCTGACAAGAAAATGTTGCCTTTAGATCTTTCATCTCTATTTACCAATGTCTCCCTGGTTTTCTATGATTATTCCGAAAGTCGCCGGATTACTATCAGTCTGTTTGTGGCTGAACTGAACGAGTTATTATCGTTCTATGCTAGCAACATTCAGTTTGAAATCAGTGGTGAGCTTTATCGTCAATAAATGGTGTATCTATGGTATAGCTATTCGTTAGGACGGATGTTGGTTGATATGTTTAGGAGCATGCTCTAGAATAGTAGAAATCGTTCGATAGAACGGTATTCTGAAGAGTTGTCTGTAAGATGGATTCGTAAACGTGGGGAATTCAGGATAGTTACACAGTAGTACCGCAGTGGATGAGGTCTGAATTCCAATTTCACATCTAACTATCACTCTATTTACTATAGTATATTTTATTCCAAAGTCATCGTGATTCGTCAGTTCACTTTATCCATTCTTAATAGGTGCTGTTCGAAAGTTCACATTTATTTGATTTTCGAGCAATATAAATTGACCCAAAAACAACTCATAATTACACCTGTTTACTGGAAATCTTAAATGCTCACGTCACCTTTTTACTTGAGCAAGTTTACTGCTTAGAGCAGCACTGTTCATTCAATAATCCAAATATTTTCCCGTCTATGTATTCGAACAGAAATACGATCGTATAAAACTAGTTTGAACCTCAATGTTCTTTGAACGATCGTCAATCGAATAATCTGGATAAATCACAGATCTAATTGTGCAAAACATCAGTGACCTATGTTAACATAACCCCTGTTTCCACAGAGAGTCGAAGTGAAACAATGGCGACAATTACTTCTGAATTGTCCACATAAAATTCGAATTGTCTCACACAGACCATGATCAACTTTGGTGCTCCCAAAACCATACAATAAAAGCACAAAAACATACACATATAGCATCTGAGTGAGTTTATATTTGAAGTAGTTGAAACTCAGAGGTATAATTATAACCACTAGACATTGTTATATTGGGTAATGCGATCTAGATCATCTTTTAAAATGGACCTCGACGCAATGATGGTTTGAACTAGTTATTATGTAACAATCAATGCGACAACCAGCAAATGTTCTGCTAGTGGTTTCCTTTTCCCTTTATAGGTTATAATGTTGTTGCTGTTGTTATCATGTAAAGCATAAACATTTCGTCGAAATCAACAATAATTATATATACTAAATTAATCTTGAATTATTGAAAACCCAATCCTGATGTCGTTTCTTAACGCGACGTTTGGATTGGTCCTTTGTTGGATCTTGTGTTTTGTCAGGTTTTGAATAAGTAACGAATCTAACAAGTTTTCACCACATAACCACATCAAGCAAAACTGTTTTCATGACTCTTGTTTGCACATCTAGCCTGCTTAGCAAACCGAAAGATTATAGACATTTTTGTACCCGAGGACTATGTCTCTAAAGTCTAGCTCATAAGCGTGTGTCTAACTATCTTAGTTGAAAATGCAAACTAGAATTTGTTGCTGCCTGAGTCCGAGTAGGGCTATACGTTGGAATGTTATTTGGAACGACATCTAACTGCGGTGTAATACCGGCAGTTCTGAACAGTGATGGCAATTGATTATCAAACATTGGATAGCCAGTGAGTTTTGTTTAGGAATAGTTGGTTTGTTCCTCTCATAGCTGAATAGAAAAAATGAAGCTGCTGCTGTGTGGATCTGTTGGTGAACGCACACAACACTGAACCCTATTACTGTTAAATAGCTACTGTGGAGAACGCGATGCCATGAGTTAGACTCCTTGCCAGATGGCTGCTACATATCAACCGCTCTGACATGATACATTCAAAGGCACAACAGTGTACCAGGGCCTAAATACCACGCTAATTAGCAGTAAATGATAGTCTGGACGTTGAATAAAAAGTAACGCATTTTTAGTCGTTTTCGACAGATTACATCGAATAGTGGAACCAACAACAATTGTTGGAATCATTAGGATAGATATCAAAAATTGATGTCCGTTTTGACAGACAGGTTACATTAGAATAGAGAACCTGTTTCTTCGGTTAACAAATCAATGTGCATGACCAAATCCGTTGCTTTGTATTACCAAATTATTTGATTTATATGTGTTAATTATAATGCTTGTTCCCCGCTAGACTTCCTGAAGGTTGTCTTCGTCCTACCCTTTTTAAAGTCAGTCCACGATTGTAGTTTATTATAACATGTACCGTGATTTGATGCACATCATTGACCCAATAGCAAAAAGTACAACAGTTCGTAGGGTTTTAATATACAATTTCTAATGTTCGTCAGCCAAGCAAGAACATAGGCAGGTGCAAACGTAAAGCAATATATTTGAACAAACGACAACAGATATGGGTTATTCAAAAACAGTCGATCTCATGTGCTTCCACTGTTCATGCTAGCGGTAACGCTGACTTCACACATGAGGCAATCGATGATTCAACAATATGTGCGGTGTATTTGTCGGAAAGTTACCAGCTGGAAATTAAGTGTAAAAAGCGATGCACTGATTAAAACTGACTGAAAAGTCCACGGGAAATGCAACGACTACGATTAAGTAGGAGCGACCTACAAATTATATAGAGTCAAAATAAACGACTACTCATTAGTAATCAAAATATCCCTCGACAAACAGATAATTTCCATGGCTTCAACTTAGTGAGGCGTCCAAGTCCTGGGATCATGGACTGAATTTAACAGTCGAATTTCTGTGTCTCCTTCCAAGGCAACCTTGCAATCAAGATACTACGCTTAAGCAACTGTTGCTAGGCCTTTATATCTGATGAATTAGTTGCTCCTAATGTGAAGTCACTGGCACAGTTGGCAACACGGTTGTCTCATGATCATGTGACCGAAGTTCAATATCGACCATGGCAAGGATATGTAATACTGGCGAACTCTGACAAGTGCAAAACCAGAGTCCTGTGCTTCTTTCTGGAAGCGGCTGACTGGAAAATCCATGGGAAGGCAAGAGTTGGGATCATTTTTCAGTGTTGTTCGGTTTGTAATAGGCGAATGTCCCTTACTACTCACCAGTTAAACAAAAAACCCGTTGGCGTGTTACAAAATTTGAATTTCTAAACTACACACTACACAAAGTAACTGCCATTTTTGTCCATGGCAACAATACAATTTTTACATAAAAACTTTGTCATTTATACTTTAACCTTGGACATAATGGGGATATAAACAATAACGGAGTGTGTTCAACAAATCTGACATTTGAGTACAATGTAAAACAAGCTCAAGTTCATTAAGTCAGTCTTAAAGTAACATTCAGTTAGCAGCAGTTATTTTGTTTGTCTTCTCAGTTCATTTGTTAGAGCGTCTTCGACGATAGTGGTTTTAAGAACGTAGTATGTAGAATGAGGGGAAATTTCGG
>JTDE01004754.1:0-17961 GCA_014338405.1 Paragonimus skrjabini miyazakii | reverse complement strand
TTAACTCCAATCGATAACCCCGTGGTTACGGGAATACTTCAACATACAACTTGAGTTAGCCGAAGAGACCTGATAGACAAGGAATACTCTGTGCGACACACTCAGGAGTACCGCACATGAGTGGTGGTAGTACCACATTTACAAACGATGCCAGGTGGGTATAATTTTCTTCTTCTTAACCCAAAAGTAATCACCTTTCAGCTTCAATCTAAAAATGACGATCAGATGAACTTGAAATGATACTATAACGCACGCTGTGATGAATAATAGACACCTAACATTCACTCATCCTCAGCTTCGAATTCCATTTGTAACTTACGTGTTTTTTCTACCGACGGTGACAAGCACATCGGAAAAACATTGAGTCATCTGTCCTAATAGCTGACTTACGAATTCAAGAACAATTTCACAATGAGCACTAAATCGAGTTTTCATTAGATCAGCAGCCAAGTGTAAACAACCTGTACCTTCAGAACAACCTGTCGTGCAAGGTGAGCATGGTAATGGCATTTTAATTGAGGCTGATGCGAACGATAGATTGCATCGGCTTATTAAGCATACTGATCTGGTTTATACAAATGTTTGTGGCAGCATTCCTTGTCTTGCCTTGAACCGTGTCTAGAAAGACCAGTTCATTCTATCCTAATAACTAATTTGTTTACCACAACTTCGTATAAAAATATTCCCGTCTCTGTTACTTCAGTGGTTTATGCATTGAACAATGAATTGCCTTGAACTTATCGCCGAATTTTCGAGTTAATAACACCGTTGCGCTAACCACCGCTACTTCATTTTACCGAGCACATATGTTTGTTTCGTTGTGCCAGCAAACCGCTATGTCTGTGCTGTTACCTTCGTACACGTTTCATTAATTTCGTATGCTTACAAAATACCAGGCGACATGATATCAAAATGTCACTCCACGTGACAAGTTACCAATCAGTAGACTAGAATTATTACGTCTCCCGTTTGTGTCCTTCTTGTGAATAAACCTAATATAATGTTGTTCATATATGAAGTAGTGTACGAAGGTAGAATAACCAACAACTTTATTCAGACAAACCTTCGAAACACGCTAAAGATTGTTGAAAAGAACAATTACAACGTTCACGTGGAATATTTCTGAACAGTACTCACTGAACATATTTGTTGCGTGGACATGCGAAGGGAACAGCAACTGGTGTATCTAGATGTGAACAAATAGTACATGTTTATATCAATTTTCTGTTAAAATGCTTTATATTATCCTGTACATTTATAAGTTGTGTACACACAGTTAACCTGTCTGACGTTCTACGGTGCTATAAAAGCGTGAACTTTCTGGAATCCACCCAACCAATCATGGTTAGTATCGAGCGTCCGACCCTTGTGTAAAAAAACCTCTAAAAGGTTACAATATTCATCCCCAATTGTAGAACTCAATTGTGACGAGTGTTTTAGGTTCTTCACGACAGAGTATAGTATATGATAACATCTCACGGAGGAATTGGGTATTTCATAGGTTACATTTTAAGCTACAATGATAACCACCAGTATGCCTTCTCGTATATGCCACAGTGTAGTATAATGGATGGGAATTCCAAAGTCTTGAACTGATTTTAGAGAAGTGCCAACTATAAACACATGTTACATGTTTTCTGTCACTCACTTTTATTATAAGCAGGTGGTATGATGGGTTCTATTTCTGTGGAAATACAAGAGTACAAGCATGGTTATGAATGATTACATAACTATACACTACAAATATTAATGGTGACAGCAATATCAGATTTAGTGTATTGATCGATCTAGCTAACTGACTACGCCAGATTAGTTAATGTGACCTTTAATTTGAGAACATGAATTTGTTTGTTTGTTATCAAAACATATGTAAAGTCAAAGTTGTCAAAGATGGAAAGCTACGGTTTTACTCTACAATAGCAACTCCACAAGTTTCGAAGTTGGTTTTTCGTTGATGCAGAACAGCTGTGAGTTAGTACGTCATGCGGATTAAGATCTGGCATCATCTGTTAATGATGAACTGTTGAGTAGAGCTATATTTCACATTGAGTGCATTTGTAGTGTACTCATAACACAACAGTGATAATGAAAATTGATCGAACTAACAATCAGTGCAACTTCAATCCATGTGCTTATTCTGGTCCAGAAACCAGTAGTGATCTCAACCGAAGGAACGTTGACCATCAATGTTATCCTACGTTATGTTCATTAAACCATATCTAACCGGGACAACGGATATCTGAACAACTTCACGGCGCACGTAATCCCTGGAGTGATTAGACATTTTCTGCCTAAGGCAGAAAATGTCTAATCTAATCTAATGTCCGAACCACGGATCAATTCACCAATCCAAGTGGTACACGCATAATCCTAATCCGTCATTTCACTTCAAGATTCATGAATCAGTCACAACTAGCCGTCTATAATGAAAATATTTTTTCATGAGGTTATCTCTGGTTTTCATCTAGTCACCAATCCTAAGCTGCTGATTGGTTATCTACCTCTTTGGCTATTCGATGAAAATAATAAAACACACCAGTGTTACAGTGACTGAGGACCAGTCAACAGAGTTAGATAACTTAATGCAGCATTGAAGAGTAAGGTGGAATTGTGTGTATTTATCGCCCACTTTTCTTTCTGGCTATTTCACCCTAGCAGCTTTACTTGGAATGTTCGTCTAATGTGCTCGTAAGTGTGTGTTCACCTAGTTCAGGTGTTGATCTCAATTGAAAACTCTCCAAAAAGGCAGTAACAACCGTTTAAACTTATTTCATTACAGTTGTCTTAAACTGATAACCTGAATTCAACTGCCTGTGCAAATTGCTTCAAGCATTTACGACATTTTGTATACAACAATATAAACACTTCCAGAACTAATCATGGTTAGCTATGTCCATTGTAACATTCAGCATAGTGTAAAAAGTTCGTGATGGATGTGTGTCAATTTGAACCTAGTGTGTCTTTGATTCAACGAACAGAGGGGTCAGTTAAGTTATTTGCTTTATCGCGTTCACTCTTGAGTAAACAGTGATGGGTTACGTTCCGGCAAAATGTATAGTATCCATCACAATGCACAGGCATCGAATGAGTTGAATAATTGGATTGCACTAACACAGTATGACCCAGCTCTCTAAACAAAACTGTCATCTTCAATGAAGTTTAATCATAGTATTATTAGATGCATGAGAATGTACACACGCATTTCGTAATACTTTTTCTCTTCTAGTTGAAGTTTATTTTGGCCAATATACAGCCTTCTGTCTCCACCTAAATATTTACTTCGAGACCGAAGTGTGTCTAGCTTCAATCCGGATCAGGTATTTGAGCCGGCCGGTCCAGCCTAGTACAAGTTGAGCCAAAACAAATTAACACCAGCCTTGGTCCATCTTGATAGTGGTTGTTCAGACGTCTACATAATCTTATGTGGATGATAATTAACCAAATGCCTTTGCATCATGAGCCTCATGAAAGAACTACCAGACTTCCACAATAGGGAGTGATAAAATAATCGATTGATTAAACTTCGCATTCAACTCAATGACAGAAGAGCACGGCTTGCATATAATCCTAGTTGAATGGGGCGTTGTAGACAAAGAACACTACCGTGCGCGAGCAAAAACATGAACGTATCCGGATCTAGTGGAGCGGTTGATTCTGTCAACCAGAAACCATGTTCTAAGATCTCATTCACATTATGCCGTCATCAATATATCGTGGGCTTCTCTCAAAATGTAACCGTTCATAATAATAACAATAGGTTATGCACGTGTAATCTTCAACAATACTGCGACTTAAACTTAGATTATTATAGAAACCTACTACACTTCTTTCAAAATGGTGAATTATTTGTGAATACAAGTCACAGATAGATAAAGCATTTTCGAATCAGCCTGTTTTAATTAAGTGACTTACTTGTAATTGCATGTATGTGAACACTCGTTTCAGTATAAAAATACCGTCGTCGATTGCGGTTAATGTTGTACATAATTTCTTGCAGAAACGAGCAATTGTTTTGAACTTTCGTTCCATGGTAATACACGTCGAATGATACGTTATCTGGTGTAAGTTGAGGTCCCGAGCCAAATTTGCCAAGGTTCAATTGCACAACTACGGGAAGTTCAGGATGTAACATGTTGAGCTTTGGGACCCAATCGGTTTTGAACTACGTGGTGAGAATTGAAGTGCAGTAGATGCTATCTTAGTTCAACGTATGTAATATATGTAATTCATTGCATAACCGTTTGAAAATGATGGTACAAAATGCAGACACATTATTAGTAGCAGTGTGCCTAATTGCTTTTTGTATGTTGCTTATTTTTACAATACTCGGAGTTAAAAGCATATCTTGTCACAAATATTTGATTTTCTTCTTTCTACGGAAAGTTTATCTTGCCGCTCGAAAGTAATAAACCTGCAAATCATGATGACAATATTCCGTGCTCAAGTTGTCTCATCCAGATTTGAAAGAACAGGATTTTCATCAGAGGTACGACGCTGGGATGCCAGTGTTTTACACGTTCTGCTGAACCTTATGATTCGTGTGTTGAGTTGTCACACTAATACTTAGCTTGCTCACGGTATTCGTTTTTCAGTCGATTTATCTTGAGTTTGACCTTGATTGGTTGCTTGCTCTCGAAGCCAGTGGTTTTCCTAGGTATCCGTTTTTTATGTCAGCTAATTAATTGAATGGATTAATCTTTTACCGACCAGGTTTTGTATATTTCTCGGTTTTTCATTTGAACAATTCGACCTACTGCTCGTCTGAGAATCTAGGTTTTCGGTGAGTCATCTATTTCGAGTGATTCCTTTTTCAGCAGAGTGTAGAGTTCAATAGAGTTGGTCTTACCAACCGGATATCACGTATTACATGTGAACGGTTAGTGCATTTTAAACAGGTGTATAGGCCTGTAACCCCATCAATCTAACTTGACTGTGATTTTCAACCAATAATTTGACTTGTTTGGAGATTAACGTTTACAATGGCGCTCGTTTCACATACTGTTGATTACTAATGATTGTATCTAACTCATTCTGTACTATCCTTAATTCCTGCGCACATTGGGCAAGAAAACCTAAATATCGTAAGAAAAGTGTTTCTCAGTTCTTACTGGTTGTAGGTGAACGGTAAATCAGTGGATGCATATTGCGAGTTTATCGCTCACGTTTTTATGCCTATGCACATTTTCAGGTTTGCAAATGAAATACTTACATCATTTTGAAGTTTGAGAAACAATTCCTCTTTGCAACCTTCAAATTCATCAGTGGAAGCCTCAACATACGTATTGGTACCCATGACGACTTCAACAGATACGCGGTAACCTAGGGACAAACAAAAGCTTGCAATTAGCTCGTTCATTATAGGGGTCGACTACAAAAACATCCAGAAATAATTGAAAGCGGTTAGCTTGCACATTTTCAACAGAACCGTCAAAAGTAAAGAATTGCACCAGGTCTTACAGATTTACACCAATTATTGTTTTTGTGATCTGTAAAACGTGTGTGTGTGTAGCCATATCATCCAGTAACATTGCAGTCATGTGAATTTCAACTTGTTATGAAGTCATTTCTACAGTGGCTGATGAGACGGTTACAGAAAAACAGCGAACTTCAGAACTGTGCAGTAGTGACGACTTGCAGTAAAACGGAACCTCACCCCAATACTCCAAATATTGTCTATCTGAATACAAAATTTTGTGCCAAATGTGACTGATGTTCCACCAACCAAGTTCCGTAGCACTCATTCTTGGTCTATGAGCAATCCCCAACATCTTACTCATGATCCGAAAGTCGATGTACAGATAACTAGACAACGCGATCGACTTTCCATTATATACTGGCTTAACGCCTAATGACAATTTAACATAAGTGAGTAAAATTCAATATGAACATCAACTGTGATCAGATGGCTTGTTATTATACAAAGTCTATCATGATTACTATGGTAAACTTTTAATGCTGTTTCATACTTTCCTATCAAATTTGGTTCACAGTATTGTTATGATTAACACGCCAATGTTAACTTTAATGTATTCACGTGCAATGTTCCGTAGTTTACCAACTACTTGTTACAACGACTTGCCCCGTGGAAACTACTGGCTCGCTGCGACCAAAATAATATGCAACTACCCGAAGTTCACAAAATATATTTTCTAATAAAGCCAATTTTGGTGAATAATAAATACTTGGAAAACCATTTTTTGTCCTCGACTCATCGTTCACCTATGATAGACTGACGGGTTTTCATTTTTCCCGTTAGTAGTCGCTTCAAAGTAAACAATTAATTAGTCACGATTCCCATACTCTATACAAAGTATGCTTTAATGAACCTGAGCTCGGCACAAATACATTTCCATCCCTGGACTAATCCGTCTCAATAATGTTTTATCAGTGCTTCGAAGATTCTTTTTCAGAATATAGTTGATGGGTTATCCATACAACGGTCAGCTGAACAATATGTCCAAGTTACTTTACAATTGTCAACAACCGTGAACCCCTCTAACGTGTTTACGGAATATCAATGTCACGTAATAACTAAGGTCAAACGCATTTATTGGTCACGTATTCCGCTATGTATAATATCGGAGAGCTCGAATCCAAGGTTATAATATTCCACACCAATACGAACATTGATGATTCACAATCTGATGTCCTAGAATTGAAATGAATCCCGAAATTGTTACCAACTTATGCCGGATGATGTGCACTCTGAATCTTGTTAGTGTTAGCTGCTACACAGATGTGTTATCAAAGCAATGAGTAGCTGGAAATGATGCTTGTGAATACAATACACACACGCCATTCAAAATCTGGAATAACAACAACCGTCCCCGGGCAAAATGTTACCAGTGATTAGTTCATGAAACTGACTGCTTAAACTTACGGAGCAATTGGAAATTATTTTGTAGTCCTATAAAATTTGAAAAAAATTCACTATGAGAAAGGCGAAATTTTCTGCGAATTTAAAATGGAACACAAGTTCACATTGGATCAAGTGTTGTTCAACTATCCACATATTTAAGAATAAACTATAATTTATTTGAAATCGTTTCATCCATAACCGCACTCATGTATACAAAAATACGCACCTGATCTAGTATATAGTCGCATGAGCATATTATGAAAGTTGCTCGCAGTATTCCCCAATTTAAACTAGGTCCATTCAAGTGAATCGGAACGATTCTGGCAAATACCAGTTCACAGGCGTTGCTCACAATTAGACTGCGAACTTTACTCTGCCGCCTACGGAGCTATAGGACAAGGCGAACTTATCGTAATAATGCATTTGAGCTAAAACTGCATTTACGAACTAGCGTAAGCTAGTTAGTTCACAATTACGATTTACACAAAAAGCTGTGAATAACATGTATCCAACGGGTCATTCGTATTCTAACAGGTCCCGCTGATTCCCCGCCGTCGCAGCTATGTAACATTGAGCTATTACGCAGCTCTCCTCTTAGTTGTGTTATCTATGTTTCTCTCAGAATCTCATAAATTTCGCAAAACAATTCACTCTCTTTTCGTCTTGTTCATTTCGCACAAGACGTGATTTGATGTTGAATATATAATGGTATTGGTATTCATGTCTTTTGGCCAACCTCTAAGTTGACGTTATATTGACGCCCGATGGTGAAATCGATATTGAAAACATACTGCAGCCGTCGTCTCGCCCTCTCACGTGACAAGCCTAAGTCTAAGTGACGCTCACTGTCCCAACCTGTGCATGCACTGCCACACATCCATCGGCCCGAAAACCTTCTTCCACATCGAAACGCACGCACGAACGCACACGCGGTCACCACCTCCACACTCGGCCAATTGGAACGCTCCAACTGGATGTGAATCAGTGCGTCAATACACAGGCACGCACGACGCGGTTGGACCCGGATCGGAACAAGGAACAAGACAATTGAACAGGACAGGACGCGGTCCGGCTGAACGTCACCTTCGAACGTTCGCATTTTTGTTACCACATAGGCTTTGAGGTAGTCTCTTTTAGAATCAAGTGTTGGTGTTGAATTTATTCCGGCCGTATCGTGTTTATCATTGAATTACGCTCAGTCTACTGACCCAGTAACCTCGGCTCAATCGAAGTTTGTCATGTCAGGCATCAATGTGCTTGTTCATACACCTGGATTTTTGGTTCCCGATCACCCATGTTTACATCAAGTTGCCTTCAGCTTCGCCTTTTGCCTAACGATCTACTTAAATGCACCTGAACACTGTCCCTTAAGACGACTGCCATATTGTGTCGGACACATCTCACCCTTAGAAACATCCAATGCAAATTAGCGTCTGTCACATGCAGCAAGGTATTCGCTTATATTAATTTACACCTTTTCTAACTGTTCCGCATAATTTGGTCAATTACGTTTGTTTCACTTGACGAAGGTGAAACTGACTGTACTCAAGTTTCTGATGTTCACGTAGTTGGAATACGGCTTGGCGAAGGCAGTCTATGAGACCTTCCAAGCTGTGACAAACTACACTCCGACGACCTTGTAGTTGTTCTCCGCTGTTGTACCATTTGACGTGTTTACAATTAACGGCTATTCGTGTTATCGTTTATCATCGTAAACAGCAATACATCAGTGGTTCTCACTGCTATTTGGTTGCCACATAACTACGAAGGAAGTGAAGGCGAACCCTGTGTGGGAAGAAAAAGAAGGGAACGAGAAGGAGCCTAACTATTAAAGAATCAGTATCAAGGTGCCCACACCTTGAAAACAAACAACCGAGCTGTGGGTAGAATTAAGGCGTCATTAGCAAGAAAGCTTCCTTATGGCTTTCACCACCCCGCCTATTTAAATGCACGCACTTTACAGACAGCTCAGCCAAACAACGGCAACATTCACGCCACTGAGCTTGATTAACCGTCATCTCACCCAACGTATTCAGCCACCGACCCTGTAAGTTGCGAGATCCTCAGCCCGGGAGATGAACCCGATCTACAGTGACAAACCCCTTGGTGAACAACTCCACTTCTCCACGCCAGGTCATCATCTGTCCACCTCGAACCTTACACCAGTTGACTGTAGCGTCGGCAAACAGTGCTCGGTGCGGCAGACGACTAGTTGGCATCCATGGTACATGACCTAACCGTCTTACCCTGCTCATTGTTTACTCTTCGAGACTACCCGATACTGGTAATCGAACTCAGACGTCGATGGTCAAATTCTTGAAGACGGTTCATGACGTCTAACCCGAGCGGCCATGTTTTGTTGTCGTAAGGTAATACATTCCTCATTGTTACTTTATGAACGCGATCATTAACATCAAAAGAGATAGTTCTCTGTCGCCGGGGTTGCCCCAGTTTAATAAACACCACCCTTGTCTTATAGATAGGCGCTTCTATTTCATTGCCCACACAACCACCACGGCTGATACAGCTTTCGGGGTATACAAACCGGTCAAAAACGTGCATGGTTTTGACATTTCATATTGAATCTACATAGTCACAGCAGTCTTGCAAAAGTATTTTGCATTTCAAGGCTGCAAAGCGCATTCCGAAATATTTCTCAAAACGCGACATAGCGTCCAGCGTTGCTTGCTCTCTTTGGAAAGGGTCAAACATCTTGTCGTCAGCATAATCAAGAGCAGTCAGCCTTTCACCAGGTGAGGGGTCCACGCTGGCATCTAGTGACTGTCGGATACAATCCCCTATTGTAGCATCTATCACAAAATTAAACAACAGTGATGAGAGTCTTGATGTACGCCGCTCATGATGCTGGAACGGTTAGAAAATTCACCGTGAACTCTAACCTGAGCTGAAGTATGGGAATAAAGCGCCGGAATAATGTTAACATACTTGGTCGGTGCACCCCTGCATTAAGGCGACTCTAAAAGTGTAGATCGACCCACAGAATCTAATGCACCTTTAAAGTCAAGGATTGTTGACTAGCAGTAACCGTGTAATCACCCGAATTGTATAACCAGTATCAGGTTGACAGTGTGGGTCCTGATAGATCCACACGTTGACTATTCTGGATTCTAGTCTCTGAAACACAGACATCAACACTTAACGATTCTAACGTTCTTGCGAAAGCAGGTTTTTGACCGACCTGAGTTTGATTGCGAACGTTGAAATCATTGATATTAATTCGTATCCTAGGTCCAAGAAAGGGACGAGATAGGTCTGAGGCTGAGTGCTAAGAGGTAGGACTCACCGGCACGGCGTTGCTATGATTAACTATATCTATTACCGGACTTGCAGAATAATCACCAGAAATTAGAGACGGGAGGGGTCAGTAGTAGCATGTTTTTGCCTATCCACCGTGCTATATGCAGCAGATATGGCGACTCGGGTCAGACTGCAAAACGGTCGATGCAGTGTGAAATTAAGTGTTCCGTGTATTCATGATTGTCACACCGAGATTGAACCTTGACGCGGTATGAAAGCTGGTTCATTTCGGTGATCTATTGGGCTCAACTGGACGATGTGGCTACTACACCGCCAGAGTCATTCAAACCAGGCAGGTTGATAGGTAGAGGTCTGACAAAGCACACTTTCCTGGTTCTCCAGGTTTGGGGTTAGAAGGAGGCTGTCATCTTTTTCTAAAATATGTACCAGTTCTGGTACACTGCCACCAACCCGCTGCCTTGGGGTATAGGTTTTGGAGTCAAAAGCCTTGTGTGACAACTCTAATCGTTCTCTTGTCTAGGGTTGAGCGTCCTGGCAGTACCTCAGCCCACACACACAACCACAACTGTCATCGTTAGAATCCAAATTCCATTATCAAATCAGTATTATTTGATACCAAATGTGACAATCAGCCCAGTGAAAGAGTTAATGTGTTTTAACTCCATTACAAATTTCCAGAAGAAATTTAATGTTTCTGCAGTTCAGCATTATTACAGTCTTTTACACCCATGCGAAAATATGTTCAAATTTGCTGTAATCTAAGTCGTGCTCATTACCTTCGCCATCCACAAATATGATAGATGAGCTAATAGATTGAGTAGTGCTGCAGTGATAATACACGCATCGGGATCAGTTTGTGGATGTTTCGACCAGGTTGGCCGTCTTTCCATCAGAGCTGTGGCAGTCGTTGAGCGTCACTACGCTCGCTGGCTTTTACTGAGACACTCTGCGTACAAATTAACCAGGTGCATTTTCCCCAGATAGCAGTTCCGCAAGTTTGTCCATAAACATAAAATGACACGGTGTGCCATTGAAAAAACCTGTTGTGAGCATATCTGGCGGCAAAAGTGGGCTCGTCTGCGCTACGTATAAGAAGATAACTGCGCCGGTTAATCAGATTTTGCAAATGCAATCTCGATTCAAAATAGACATTCAGGGTAGCTATGTCGATCAAATTACGGTGTTGGTGACTTTGTACGTACATTGCCACTCATAACTGCTACAATGGTGCGATATTTCCAGTTAAAGATCGTAATGGATGACCAACAAACTTGGGCCAAATCAGTCATTCTTGCACTACGGCAGAAACGGCTCCAGTTATTACCAAACGTTGAAATGCTGCTACTTTGGGAACGACTCTACACATTTTATTCTTTATGATCTGTTTTTGTACGTTGAAGTGAGACTATCCTGGAGCACCAACAAGACGCTGGGCACAAGGCAATATCAACTTGAGCTTCCCAATTCGATCTAATGAAACCAAGGATACGCAGTCACATACACCCGTAACGCACTGAATCAGATATAAGGCAATCAATAGAATCCTGTACTCTGTTTCTACTTCTAAAAAGTCGAACTTGAAGACAAAGGGTTAGCTGTGGCCCGTTTATAAGCAAGTATAGTCACGCATATGCGATGTCTCCATTGGACTTGCTACCAGCCACTACCGGTTTTACTAGGTCAAACATGGTGTGTGGTATAGGATGAAGCAGCTGCGGCGTCCTGCACTCATCTAAACATCCAGTCAATCGACCTTTACTCTGGAAACATCAGTTTTTACATTGACAATTATTTCAACATCAATCAGTTTGTTGACTTCTATACAGGAAATTCATTCTTGCCATTGTCCGAATAAATGTTACCTAACAGAGAGCCAATTTACGAGTAGATTACATTATCTGTAGCGATAGGTAAGCATTGTCGAATTTTGTGTCAGGTTTCTCACTCAAACATAACGTCTAACGTTACACCTGCGGATGACCAGTCGTCCCCCATGGACCTAGTGAATAGATAACAACAGTTTCTCTTCAGCCTCTTGCAGCTGCCACAGCGAGACCTAAGTGATCTATAAAACAAACGACGTCATGTGAAACATAGCTGAATTACTTATGAACCGTACAAACCATCAACATAATCAGTGCAAAACGCTGATACTAAGATAGGTTATCTGATGTCAGGGAAAACGATATACATGATCGTGACTACCTCTCCGCACTGGACAAATCTTCTCACATAAACACACGCCACACAACTGGAAATAACAAATTTGAAGTACGAGTGCCATTCTCACAACGAAATAAAGGTAAATGTAAAGTAGCTTTCTCAATGATTGAGTTGATCGGTCACCGACTTTAAATGACTTGCCCTATTTATCTCGACGACCAAGGTAAATTCGAACGTGACATGTCGTCTTAGTCAGCCGGTTGGCTGAATAATACTCTCTTTCTACTCGGACCATTACACGTATATTGTGTGGTTTAAAAGAAATAATCCAACTGAATTGCAAATCTCCAGCTGTTTAAATATTGTTTGTGAGTAATCAACAGAGGAGCAGTATTGAAGTAAAACCAAAATCAATTCACACATACCATGAACATCGACGTCACGCCATAGTGTATGGTTGATTCCACGGTTCAAAATCGAAGTCAGACTTCGTGCTAAGTCACTCATGCACGACGGTGTCACTGGAGAATTTGTGTAAAGTTTGCTATCGAAGAATAAGTGGACACGCGTCCAGTCAGAAACCGTTGGTGTTCCCCAGAGTTGTGTGCAAGTTAGAAGAGCATTATAATGCGAAGCGCTTGCTTTCTCTAACACAGCAGGGATCTGTAAAGCAGTATGGAGAATTTTGAGAAATTCAAGGTAGTTACATCTCTTTGGTGATTCGGACTGAATAGTTAGACGACAAACTCAGCACTTGCCCAGTACGAAATAATTAATAATCTATAAACTTTTGAGTTAAGTGTTGTGAAAATTTTGAATGAGAGAACCGAAGAACTTAATATGAAACGTGGAACGATGTGACAGATCCGTTTAAAAACTTAAACGCGTAGATTTCAGACCTCTCTCATCTATCCTCAATAAATCCCAATGCGTCACCAATCCCATTAATTTCCCACGAGTATTTCATTAGTTTGATCGAAATGTCTCTAAAATGTTGTTCACATTTCACTCTTATAAATCTGCAAGAATAGCGGTTAGTTGTCAAAACAATCGCCATCGACCCTCACTATCTGAAGTGCTATCAAGTAGAATCAAGTGATGCGCTGTAATAAACATGTGGACCACTTCATAACTGTGCACTTTGCAAAAGTTGACATGAACTACAACTTGAGGAACAACATGTGCCTGTGTACTGAGTGTTGTTCACAACGATCCGCAGCTGTCGTATTTAAATGTATCAAAATCGATCCAAATATGAGTAGTGTTCAGACTGTATAAGTCAAATCTTCAACTGATTGTCAACACAGTGCTTCAGATGACAGCAAATAAACACTAGCGTAGATCCCTGAAACATAACGCCTCCTCTTGCAAATATCGAGCCATGTCAGACCTGGGTAAGTTCAGTAAATTCGGTTTCCTCCCCAGTGATGTCTCGTTGAAATGCGGATACTTCATGAGTCACAACTACTTGGAATTTTTCGTGTACATAGAGAGGAACAGTGTACAGAGTTACATATCATTCTACTGGTAAGGTAACAATCCGCTTTTCAGTGGTGCCCATGGGTCCTGAGTAAGAAGATGGCGTAGAAAATGTTGTGGATATTTTGGACGTTTTCAATTATGGTTTAGAGGTAGGACCAACTTAGTATTTTCCTTCTGAAACCCAGATTATTTCAAACTAATGCACATCAATAAATATCAGGAATTGTTTCAACGACGCAAGCGGTGCCCGACTCAAATTCATCACAAATATCTGATGTGTACTGTGTGTGTGTGTGTATCTGATATAAAACACTGATTAATCTCTCTTTTATAGATATGGATGAGTTCCATACGAAGTCTGATTCATACCGTTCAGTTAAAAGGCATTCCGTAGTGTTGAGGAGTTTCCAAAGAATGTTGAAGTGATAGCTTGCTCTAACTAACAACGTCCAAGTTACCAAACTCCTGCAATATCGGAATATTATTTAAGAGTGTCCTTTGTGTTGGTATGCAGCTGTTATGCCAAGAGGTAACGCAGTCCGGATGTGCACTACCGGATGGAGCGCAATCTGGAAGAGGATCTCAAAATTCCAGATACGATAAGTCCATACCCGGAAAATATAGGAAATGATCTGTATTGAGCGTCATTATTCAACGGCTATGTTGTGCTGCGACGAATTTAATTTTCGGACTTCAGAATTCGTCAGCGATTTTTTATGATGTGTACGACACTGCAGTTCACCCTGCAATACCGTTTGACTTATCAAATCAGTAAGAAGTGTGGGCATTGACTTAACATAATATGGAAACTTATTCCCTCGCGTAACGGTTCACAATATCCAAGAATAATTTCTCAGGAAATTAACTCGTTATCAGTCAAGTAAACACGGTTTATTTGTTTAAATTACTTAAACACCAACTTCGTTTGCAAAGCGTTACGTGTTCAAAATTGCGCGCGTTTTTGGTCATACAAATCGATTTATCACCATAATTAATAGTACTACCGACGTTATCCTGGGTAGTACGTCCGTTTAAATGAGTACGGTTATGTGTTTGGCAACGAAGGTTAATGACTCAACTGAGATTGAAATGTAAGGCACCATATTGTCGATAACTCTGTTATAACTGGTACAGTTTCACCTTTGATGCATTATATTCGTTAGAGCAGGTGAACCAGTTATGAGTCTGGTGACATTTAAAAAGTCAGACGTAGGCAACCAAATGAATCCCAAGGTGGTTGATCATGTAGCATGGATTTATGGTCTACAATCAGTAGTGAGTTTGAAACGCTGGTTACATTGGACTGGAAACTAGAAAAGCTGGACGAAACTGAAACTAATATATGCAGTCGAATGAGTTGATCAAAGGTTGATCAACGAGGAATGTGGATGGAAGAAACAAACACTTGATTTGTAGAAAATGTTGTTTTATCCAGTCATCAATGCAAACAAGTTTCGTCAGTTCAAGTCCAGCCATCATGTGCCAGAGAGTTTGGGTTTGCCAATTCCAGTTATAGTACATTCGGACTGGGAAATTTGTGCTGTCCGCATAACCAAATGTGCCTAGATAGTAAGAAACACCCTTGCTGCACGCTTACTCCAATCCCGAATGGCGCAAAGGTTTTGGCTGGCCCATCTTTTCCGACAAAGCTTCTGCGTCGGGAATGAAAAGTTACCCTTAAGTCAAACGATTGATCAATCACAAGCTATTCTGAACTTGCTAGTTTGGTTCTCCACTTGTCGATGGACTTACCAACTCAGTATTCAGCGCACTTTAAAAATATAATCGTGCCAAACTAAGCGAAAGGAATATGAATGTACGGAGCTGTCTTTTTCTGCCACGAATAGTCTTTATTCTGTTGCATAGCAGGGTTTTATCATACGCTACATGTTACTAAACCTGTTGTTCATTTTCTCATAGAAAACTCCTTTCGAAGTACTGTTGCATCGTTTGAAAAATAACTACTATAAAAATGCGTTATTCTCAGATGACCAACACTCATTGGTCAATGCAATAAGTCATGGTCAACAAGTATAATTCCTGGTTCCAATATTATGAAAGAGCCGATCACGAGCAACATATACTTACCCTCCAGCACAAGTCGTAAGTGTGACCACGATGTTCACTCCAATGCCCGAGAAATATATTCCACTGATTTTCCACTCCTGATAGAATATCCTCGCTTACTTCGATTTTAAATTCTGAAATCAGCAAATTGTACGCAATCAATGTGACCGCACACGCACTTGTTGGAAGTAAGCTGGACAAGACTTTCAAATTCATATCTTACCAGCATAACGCACAAAATATGCCGTTGTGTTAAACGTAAAAGTATGGTGGTAACGGCAGTAATTGAAAGTCCAAAGACATACCTCATTATACAAATATGGCAGTACATTCAGTTAACATCAGACTCATTTATGTGGAGTTTAAACCCATGTAAATCAAAACGTAGTGGAGAGAAAACCGTGTACAGGTTTTCGTAACGTAATTTATTAATTCTCTCATGGTAATGGTCAAGAGAATCCAAATGACTTGTCTTCACTTTTTGAGCAAACTGACCTCAATATTTAGTTTGACCAGACATTAAACAAGATCTCTAAATGCTGCCTCCGTCTGTGGGCGGTTGATACAAGTCATCAGTCCTCCATTGCCAAAAGTCAGAGGTCTATCATGGTTACTTCCAATATACACAAGCTCAAATGCACTTCATTGAAAGGGGCTGACTGGGGAGTCTCTCTGAATAGGAAAAATTTGTTCACAAACATGGGATCGCCAGTTCCATAAAAATGTTGCGTGACCAGAAGACTAACAAAGTTCACTTGTGAATGACCTTCACCCTTGCCACGATCATGCACTGCTCCGGTCTTCACGATCGACCAAAGCCCTTGTGAGAACTGTTGTTGTCGTCCCGACTACACGCCTAGACTGTACCATCTAGACTGTCGTCAGGTCCATTCCCCGTAACCTTGCTTGTTGCTAGTCAAACACTATAAATACGAACGGGTTTGTGACCATGCTGTCTTCGGGCTGAGTGACAAAAAGAAGCTCTGTTTGAAGGTCACTCTTTTTCTCTGTATTCAAGCGGTAGTCTCGGTGGATTGGTTGGATAGAAGGAGAATAACTGACCGTGCATAGTCCGTACTCATTGCTCATTACTGTCATTCGTCGTGCTATTAGCCGCCGTTTCATTGATCTTTATTCCGTTTCCGTTCATGTGCTCGTAGGCCGTACAACACTAATAGATAGACACCAAATAGCCTATTAAACCTCGGTTGCGACCATAGCTGGGTTCCAAATCCATCCTCCCGAAGTTTCCGTTGAACCTTTCCATTTGTTTTCTATACATATGAAAAACTGTTTATCCCATCTTGAGGTTACAAGCGTCTCGCATGCAGGGTCAGTTTACAAAACGATTGTAAAAGTGGGTATCTTGCGTACTCTTTAGACCAGTTCTTAAAGTTCTATGTTAATATTCACTAGTGGCGTCCACATTGTGAGTTTGAATGTGAAGATGTCACTCCTACAGATGTAATAAGTATTTATTACAAAAATGTTAACCATAGATCAAGTAACCTCAGGCGTTACAACCTATGAATCACCTAGTCAGACAAACAGCGTGAAAGCACCCTCGATGCAGCAATTTCATTCGATCATCAAAGTGCTGTTTTCTATCAAGTAAGTACTGAGTGATTAGTGCAATCTACTTAATGAATGCTTTCGATTAACCGTACACTGGAGCTGATTTCAATCAGATGTGCAAACGTTGTTGCCTGCTTTTCATTTAGATGGCTTCTACAATCTTATAAACCTGTCTATCTAGTATTGAGTACTGGAATATTTCGTTGTCTAACAGCAGAATCCAATGAGGTATTCGTATCCGTCTTTATGCACCGGTGAAATGGTATATCTACACAACCAACTACAATTGCCACAGAATCAAAAATAACTTTTCCATCTATCTAAACAAGAGGTATAAACAAGATGATGAGCACAAATCTAAAGAAAAAGACACAATCAAACAGTAACATTTTATAAATGCTTTCAAACATGCACGATGATTATTTTTGTTATAAGTTTTAACTCATCCATTCTTCCACGTGTAACACATTTCTCGAACGAATGTGCTTGCTACTGTTTGAGTGAATTGGTTTTACTAAGTTCAAGGAGAATTTTGC
>JTDE01004753.1:33054-51903 GCA_014338405.1 Paragonimus skrjabini miyazakii | reverse complement strand
CGGATGTTTGTTGAGCGTCCTTCTACCTTCTTATTTCCGGAAATAAATATGTGTTTTCAGCCAAAGGCAGCCTCGAAGGAAATTTAACAGTATTCTTGTTTCTTGTATCGTCTTATAATTATATACATCGGTGCCAGTAGGCAACAAACACGATCAAAATAATCAATATAAATGCCGGAATCTAAATCCGATATTGATTTCATTCACGCCACATCACAGGATGGTTCCAGTAACTACACTCACAGATTACACACAAAACGCTGAGCATGCACGCGTCGGACTTGTCTTAGCCATCACACCTGATGAAATGAGAACACCTCATGCAATAGAGGATACTTGTTTCTGATGATTTTAGTCGAATATCATCAGTACTTAAGTAATGTTGCCGCCACTGGTCTGTTGTTTACTGCCAGTTCAATGACCATGATTTAAAACAGTGGTGCAACTCCTAAGGTTGATAGAAGTTCCGACTAAGATCGCATTGTCACCATTCAGGTTGTTCCACATGGAATCCTGTCAGTCTTGGAAAAAAGTCTAAACTGATCGTCGGCAAGACGCAAATTATATCGCGATTCATTTATAGCCAAAAAGCTTCCCTCGCATTATCATTAAACAGGGTGATAGTATCAGCTTAGTTACTACGGTCGATCATCTTTCCTGGGACGACTTCTAAACCACCACTGGTGAAACTATCCGCATTTTTCTCCAGAGCACAGTTGACTGCAAAGTCGGAAAGTGGGGGAAAGATGACGCCACCTTGCACCGTTTTGCTGAAGACAGGAAGTGACCACAACAGTCTGTAATGAACCACAAATCTATGTGGCTTCTGGCTGTAAAATGTCTTCAAAATGGGCATCACTTTACCAGGCAACCCACTTTTCAATAGACATTCTAAAAGTACACTGCTTCAGTTAGAATCAGAGGATGCCTTTGTGTACATAAAGCCGGTTAGCCGTTGATAGATCTGACGGTATGGGAGAGGCAGATTGTAAATAAGCGTTGTATCAATGTGTCCATGACCTGTGCGAAATTTTAGTTGCTCACTGAAGCGCCGTTCTTTGTACCTTTTGGATATTCTGTGGAACAGAATGGCCATCAACGACCAGGACACAAATTGAATATAAAGAGGCTAGTGAACACCGTGTGAGGAAATCCGTTCAGAAATAGTATGATTTCATCCTAGTCCTTTTTCGTACTGATCTGTTTGCCCAGAGGCAGCCTATAATTGGAGTCTTGACCTTAGCACGTTTTTACCGGATATCATTTGTCACTAAAACAAACTCCAACATAATAATGGTCCGAACAATTCATAACCAATCTTAACAGCAGTATGACGCAGTTTAAAAGTGACAAATCCTACGCTGTGTTCAGGACGATAAACTGATTGAACAAACAAATTTATGCATCCCAACTCAAATTGTTGTTCAGGATTGAACCGATAGTCGTCCTGTGATTTCACATGTGCTGTAGTTACCAGGCAACGGTGAACGCCATTTCCTATAATACCGATGAGATGCTAATACTCCACATTAAAGCAACTGTCCTATAGAGGTCTTCTCGCTATCTGTCAAGAAAGATGTTTCATTTTGCCTGTGAATGTAAATTGAAAATCATTTGTCCCAAATGATCTATACTGGTTATCGAAAGAGAGTATCAGGAGAGTGAACATTGATCTTCAAATCCATATCTGGTTATTGATTAACAGCTGACTGCTACAGAGAAGGAGATTCGCCGAACATCATGGGACCTTCTACAAAAGCCAGTTAATTGGTGCAATAACTGGAGTGTTGTCAGTTTTGAATTTTGTTAACGTTTTGTGGTATGCTGAGCCAGATGCCAGATATTCTGGGTGATAGACAGTTCTGTTCTACTGTGATTACACTAAACCGAGTTAAATACTTCCGGTAATTAGTCACCGAGGTCGGCGTATTGCTAACCGAATGTTTTCACATGAGAAAGCTTCATAAAAATGTCAGATAACGAATCAGTTTATACGTAACCTTCTGCAACAATGTTTCTGGAAGATACAATTGTTATAAAACATTAACAAGTAATTCACTGAAAGTCATGAGTAAACTAACAGTACATGTTGCGTCTGTCTGAGTAGATTTAGGCTCACTACTGAATTATACGCAGTCCGTGTACCTAAAGGCACCAGCTAGGACAGTTTGATAGACGGGAAGTTCCTAAAAGTCCAGAACAGTTGACACAATAACTAAAAAAACGGGAGTTTATACAATACTGAAAGAGTTTAGAATAACAGTCTTTTCTCGTCTCAAATATGAATTAGCCGGGTGTCCAATTCAGCCAAAAAGGAACCAACGAAACTTCGAGTTTGTGCGATATCCCTCAAAAATGGCCCAAAATGAACGGGCAATCGATTCAATATAGTTATCGGATTTAGGTAGTGATAAAACAGACTACAATAAAGAGATTTATAAAAGTTTAAGAATTTTTATAAATAAAGTTATCAACAACATTTGAAGAAAGACGTCAAGTGTACTTAGACAGTCCAGAAAGTTTTTTGCCGCAAAATCACTGATGTGTAGACAAGAACCAGATGCACCTTCTGGAAACAAGCTGAACAGTCCCCAGCTTTTTTATGAATGCCAAATATTCCACACAAATTTAGAAAAAATCTGCTATAATTTTAACGGCGGAGAAGCCATTTTATTTCTATCTTTCTCATAAAAGTGTTTCAGTCGCGCAGCTTCTCTATTGTCGCTTACACAGTGCACTTCGTCAAATATTTCCTGCAAACGCGGTTTGGTCATGGTTTACTGTCTATCCGCTTACGCATCTCCGCGCTCAGAACATGCTTATGCACTCAGCGAACCATGTTCTGGCAGACGATGTGGCCTGTGTTCCATATGATAAGACAGCATCTTCCTCTTGGGTTGAAGAGTGGAGTGAGAAAATCCGTAACAACAGCGATTATCGTCCACCGAGCAAATACGAGCAACACGGTCAAACTGACCAAATCATTCAAGGTCGTCTGTAATGTTTTCGTCAATCAACCAAGGCCAGTGCAACAACACGAAGTCAACACAATGTTATGCCATTGCAATTGCAATTCGATTACGTTCTTCAAAGCTGCACGCACTAAAGCAGTTCGTCGGTGTGCCTAGTTTTCAATGACCAGCAGTCAATTTGTCTTGGCCTCTTATTCACTAATCATACGTGACACAAATTACTTTCGGTCCATCCAGTTGAAGTTCGCAGCATGTACTATCATTATCGTTTATTTTGAAGAGCAGTATACACATCTTCGTTCAGGGAGAGAACAAACGGTGAAACCAAAATTAAGCAACAGAAATATAAAAAAGTTGAATGTGGAAACAAGCTGTCTGTCAAATTTGAGACGTCGCATGGTTAGTGACATTGAACAGTTGACAAGTCCTCTTACAAGAATAGCAAGCGTTAATGGGTGAGTGATCAAATGAAAAGTTATATATGGCGTATATACTGAACAGTTTTGGAATGTGAAATAAAATATATGAAAAATAATGAAAAAAAATAGGCGAACGATCAGTCTCACCAAATCAAAAAGCTCTTCAGAGTACAGAAGTGCTACCATAGTCAAGGCTCACGCATCGGGACAGGAAAATGTCCTTTATATTGAAACAGCTGTCAGGGAGCTGGCAACAGTTAATGCCAGGTTCCCCGCATAAATGCGTCGTAGGTGTTTAGGTAACCCAGAACAATCAGTAGACATAAATCCGAGACTGCGTATGAGGGCGGTTCCAGTGGAGGAATAGCGCTACTTGACGAGAGAAATATAATAGCGCAAAAAGAGATTATCACAGTTGAATGAGAAACCGAGTTCACCCCACAGCCCAAAGTAAGGGGGACCGATTGAATGGCGGCATTATGAGAGTCGGTTCTGTACTGCGAGACCTTGTCCATCCAGGCAAGTTGGCATCGGTAGTCATCCACTATACCGACGTCAAACATTACAGCAGCGTCGTCACGAACCGCGATCACATCGGGTTTGATGAACGAGCTCGCCGTTGGTACTCGCAACTTCTCGAAGGCTGTTTAACCTAATTTGCACAGTCTTATCGCCAAATCTTGGGCCACGCGGTTGTGTCGAGCACAACACATGTCATGAGTGATCCAGCGTAATTCCAGAATATGGGCGAGGCTTTCCGGCTGACCGCAGTTGCCACGGTATGGAACTGAGTGTTCACTCCGGCCACCTTGTGAATTTTGGACCTTAGTCCGCAAGAGACTACATCTGAGCTAGATGGTAACAATAAAGATTCTGGGAAAGATACGGTCTGGGTTAAATAACCAGCGATTAGAAAATGGAAGGCGTGACACTTCCTGAAGACCACGGTCGTTTAGCATAGGGTAGAGTTTATCTATCCACGTCGCGTGGGCTTCCTCCTTGTTCATCATCACTACACCCTGAACGCGTACCGGAACGTTCAGTTCCCTCAAGATTAGGCCAAACGAATTATCTTTGACCACATTCCGCAGAACTGGACACTGACTGGAGAGGTCTCTCCACTCGAGATTTGCGCGAGTTGGGAATAGTGATCGGCAAACTCGGGATGCCCAAACCACCCAGCCCAACTGGGGTGCAGGTGTAGCTGACTGGCACATCTTTGGAAAGGAGGAACCACTGCCGGATAAACTTGCGATTTACACAGTCCATAGCTTTGAGCGTGTTACGGTGGACTCGACTCAACACTAAAGAGTGATTCATCTTCGGGATCAGATGTCGTATCATGAGTCCTAGACGTTGGTAGAACTTCAAGGGCACTTTGGTGGGTTTTCCCAACATCGTAGGAAGCTGCAGACGGTGATTACTGAATGCTTTACTTTTCCATGTGAACGGGATACCCAGATAGGTCACCGTGTCGCAGGTGCTTAGTGAAAGGATAATATCCGTGCGTAAGTGAATAGACGCGTTGGAGATAGCGGTTGCGTTGTGCCTATGGTCACCGTGGATGACCATGAGCTTAGTCTTTTGTGTGTCGAACTCCAGCCGGGATAGTTCTAGGACACCAGCGGTGGCTGCATGTTTTTCGAAATGACGCGTCGGATTCTCATCCAGACGAATCACATCGCCGGCGTGGGCGAAACCGCTAACTATTGTATCGTTGAACTGGTAGCCAAGCTCCGGTCGAGATAGTTCCAACACCTCATCCATTGCCATAATGAATAGAAGTGGGGACAGTGGGCCACCCTGGCGAACACCATGCTGCGACCAAAGAACGAGCCATTGAGCGTGGCGGAAGCATTTCGATGGGAGTCGGCAATATAATGTGTTAGAGGTGGAGGAGCACCGGAAGCTCGTCTGGATCTGATAATCGAACCTTGTAAGATAGAATCGAACGCTTCGGACACGTCCATAAAAGGTGCACACAGACCTGAAGATGTGGTGTATGAGTTCCGAAGTAGTAGGATCGTCTCAAGGCAACAGTCACGCTGTAGGAATGCAAATTGAAGAGCGAACAGTTGCAGGCGCTTATTCCAAATAATTCTCACATGCTAGTTTACTCTATAGATATGTATTGATCGGCTGATGAAATCTCATCACCTCTTCTTCACAATGAGACTATGACAGCAATAAGATGGTAATACACTTGCTATGTTCAGTAGTCACGTTATTAGACGCCAGTGTTAGTTGTTTCAAATAACCTTGGATTGGAAATGTATACCGCGGGGTAGTGGTTGATAAAAAAGTAGAAGTTTGGGTGGTTGAGTAGATGATGCCACTGTGTGAAATTTCTAGTCTTAAAGAGTAGCTTCGTAGCTCTGCTTAGACTGTACACGTTGTGTAAGTGAATAGTGTTTTGCCATTCTTTCCTGTCCATCTGAGGTCTTTATTATGCATAACTGGATGTTTATATAGGTAACAAAACCCCCAGAAGGTTCCGGAGTAGGTTAGGTAACAATAATTATAAATGAATCACTTCAGCAGTTATTTCTTCCTCGAAATTTGTTTAAACCAGCAGTTACTTTGTACTTGAGTCAACAGACTCGAGGCCGATCGGACCCCAGGAAGGATCAACCAAAGAAAAACAGCCGTACTCTCAAGTTTATTTGAAATAGTTCTAACCAACGGTCTCTTTCTGACAACCAACTATTTCACTTTCTAGAAGCAGTAACCACTAAGCATGAAAAACGAAATATATGAAACTGACGAAAACTATATGTTAACCTGCAAAAGTTTAGTTATATTTCTCACCTCAAAAATACATTTGTTTTTCATCCCTTTGCGGTAAGTTATCAGTTATATTATCTAAACGTTTGTGATTTAGCCCCCTCACACGTGCAATAGCTGATGTTCTTACAGTGTGCACCTACCCAAGTGTTCCAAATCGGTCGTCACACTTGTCCGGCGTTCGAGTAGTCAACGTTAATTTCATCTCATAGGTTATAATTCCCGTAATAATTTCTCAGCCGGGTTAGAATGATGTGACGGGTGCTTCCTAGTAGATGTTGCATTCTCTGCTCTTAAAATAGCGAACGTTGTATTCTGTAATTTGCGACTGATCATGTTTGAGCACACCATGTACTGCTTGGGCTATAACATAACCTTGCTGATACAATCCTGCTGTTGTGAGTCGAGAACGTGGATGGCACAAGGGTTGTTTATTCAACAAAGCAACATATGCGTTAAACGCCTGAACACGACCACAAACAAAACCACTCATTTGCATACGGTACACAGCCCGCACCGTCTCGGTTGCCACGGACGCCAATGCTCAGTTCTTTTAAGTAGCAAGGATCATTTTGTGCAATGCTGTACTCTGATGTTTCTTCCTGCATTTTCGATGTCAAAATATCTGTTTTGTTCCTACTACTGAATAGCAGTCGTGTGAGCAGTGTAGCACGGTCGCTCATCCTCACTACACTACGACGTAACCTGTATCGATAAGCAATACTGAACAACGACCACACCTTCATCATCAACATCCGTGTCATTCAAAAACTTTAAGATATTTCAACTGTATCAATGAATCACAGTTCAGTTGATTTCACTCGGTCGGGGTGCTTCAATCATTATGGTTTCAAACTATACGACAATGAGTTTGGCAAATGTTGGAACGTTTTGCCTTATTATAATCTTTCATGTGACATAGAACACGCTTCATCTGTCCTCAGAAACTTCACGTTTGGACCTAGATACCTACTAAATCAACCCTCTTATGGAATCTAACAAATGACCCAACAGATTGATTAGCCGAGCGTGATTTATTAATCAGTTCACGCCGAAATCAGTGTGGTATCAAAGCTTAGTTGGTAGAATATGTTGCTTCTGTTACTGGTTCGAATCCGGCCGAAATCCAAATTTTTCAAAATGAACCCATCCAAATCAAGTCTGTCAGACTACTTAACAGTAATATGATGTCATTAGTCATCGGCGGCGTTGGTGGATCCCAGCGTGAACCGATTCAGAAATTCTGCTTGGACAGACAACCGGGTGGATCATTCAGTGGACTCCGTATGACCCAGGGGTTTAAGTAGGTTACTAAGTCCAAGTGTAAAATTCTGAGCTTCTGACGTGATTTCATAGTTCAGCTGATAGATCACTTACCGGGTCTGGCATGTTGTTTCTGCAGCAGGTTCGAATCAAGTCGAAGTCCAGATTTTTATTGGTTGGATTTCTTCCAAGCTAAATCTTAAGCTACCAAATGTAGACAGGTTGAACTAGTTGAATAATGAACATGAACCATGAGGCGATGTAAACAGTGGAGATGGTTGTTTTAAACGGACCAGTTTGTTTCATCAACGACCATCATAAAACTTACCATCTTGGAGCCCTTGTTGTCACTTTCCGGATCAAACCGTGTCTTTTTTTGTTTCCGACTAGAATATCACTTCTGGCTTAGGCTTGTAGTGCATCAAGTAAGCCACATGAGTATATGATCACCCAAACCGCAGAACTGTACTTATTTACCAATTCAGTAAATCTGCTAAATCATACATCAGATATGCAATTATTCACAGGCCATCAACAGAGTTCATAATGGCTGTATAGTTAGCTGTCGCTGCCTTAGTGTATTGCGTTTAGTTTTGGCTATAACTCGAACTGACCAACCGTGAATGAGTGGAGAAATCTGTTGGTACCTTCTTCTCCCTGCGCTTATAATTGGTTTGAGACAATGCGAGATCACTGAAAGGTTGACAGGTTTCAGCCCAAAAAATTATTTTATAAACGTGTTCCTCACTGTACGAGTATTCCAAACATACATTAAGTTACTGATTAATAGTATGGGATTTTGATTTTCATATAGATTTTCACATAGGTTCAAGTCCCGGCAGAGTCGATGATATGCACTACTGACGAGCTTTCATGAGAGCGGAACTCGAGTCTAGTGCTTCTTTTCGAAAGGGGACGATTGGAAAGTCTATAGGAATGCGACAGCTGCGATCAATTGTGGGTGATGTTCAATTTATACATTAAGTTGTTGATTACTAGAACACATTTAACAATGAGGGAAAATACGGGTCACTTTTGGAATTCGAGCATGTGGAAGTAACAACCAATTAACGGAAATAAAAATATTCAGATAACATGTAATTTGATAGAACCTCGTTAATGCAGATAGATATATTCAATGGCGCTTGCCATTCGGTAAGTTCAAAGTCGTTCGTATTCATGGGTATTCGTGTTTTACAGTCACAAACTAACAACCTAATATATTCGATTTTCACCTAGTTTGAACTGATAGAGTGGAGATAATCGTATTTAGGGTTAAACCTGTGGTATTAAGTCCTATGAATGATTCTAAACGTTCTGTCCCAAACTCTGTCCACAAAACCGGTAGTCTGATAAGTAATGATTTCATTTCATGACGAAGTTTGTTTGTTTGAAACCGTTCACATCATCTGCGCCTGGTGGGTCTCAACGCAGACCAAATCGGTAACAATGGGTTTAAAATTGAGAACTAGCAATCTGAATTTTTTTCCACCGTAAGACCATAATATATCCACACGTTCTACCTCCACGTAACCCATCGTTTCACTATCGTAGACTGTTCAGCTTATGTATCATACAGTGCGTAGATAAATCGTAACAATCAACAGAGCCTGTGGAAAAGTAGCTCGTTCTCCCGATACTACTTATCGGAAATTTACTTATATCAGTGAATTTTCACAGTGGTTCCCGTTGGGCTGTACACATATATCCGTCATCGAATTGTCTGACTGTTCAACCAATTAATTGCAACAAGGTGACTGATAACTTGACTATCAGATCTTCTATAAAGTGCTCATTTGCACCAATCTGAATCAGTTTCTTTACGTAGCAAAGACCATCTTGTGCGATGGAGCACTCCGATGTTTCTCTCTGCATTTTTCCGTGTCAAAATATATGCTCTGGTCCTATTACTCAGCAATTATATGAGTAGTATAATGCAATAGCTCATCCTCACTACACACAGTGTTCGGTTGGATTCAAACCAGCAGTGAGAAATACTGGAGACCCTATCTGGCTGAGTTGCAGCTGAATTATGGCTACTAATAGTCGTCTTGGATAAATTTAACAATATTGGTCATATGACAGAACGATGAAATGTTTACATATCAGCTATACGCTTACTCATTGTGCACGACCAAATTACAAGGTCATTGCATCCTGAAATATTTTGTTGAATTCTTAACTAAGTAATCTATACCTTTTAGAAAACCTCCTGAAGAAACAATTGCACGATTTCTGGCATATGTTCTTCTGTTCCCTTAGTAACCAATAAACTGACTGAAATGAGAAATTTTCGATAAATTAGTAATAATCCCTCTATGAACGTTGATTTTGAATAAATTGAATTTATAATGATCAGTTGATTATTTAAACCTTGTTCGTTTCTAATACTGCAGTACAGCTTTTTACGTTGCTTACTGTGAACTTCTTCACCTTATGCCCTAATGCTGGTCATACCCGAAGGGAAGTACTTCACAAATCGACCTGTGATTTTGCCTCACACGTTTCATGGTCAGGTCAGTTGCTAGAACGGCAGAGTTAGATGACACTTACGTTTATTGTGGGAATACCTTGTTAGTGAATAAAATGTCCTATGGGCACTGGACTAACAAGAATACGAACGTATTTCAAGCAAGCTGATTTATGAACGTTTGTGTGTTCTCATCCTCTTGCTCAGAATGCTCTCTTTCTGGTGGCATGGTCTAAGACTCCATAACAAAATTCACGTCACTGGGTCTTATTCAGTAAATGAACCATTCCTGTGGATCAACATACCAAATATCCAAAACTCAGTGAAACTTGCGTAACATACAAACCGGCCGAATTTACTCTGATTGTTCGTTACATTTGTGGACCAACTTTAGGTCGAAAACACCGTAGGACAGCGTTCATCCAAAGTAGAGATTCCACCAACAGTCCTGTAAAAGAAATCAACACAAACGAGCATGAGCCATAAGCCCAGTAAGTCATGCACACATCTTACATAACCGAAAACCAAAACGGCGCCAACAACACAGCAGCACGCTCTGTCACACAATTCAAATTCAATACGTGCGCGCTTGCGGGTTTCGACCGCACGTTACACTAGCACTCTCTAAGTCGAGAGAAGAAAAATATGGTAATCTTGCTCTGTCTGTCAGCATGATTAACAGTAGCATCCAATTTATATTTTCTCACTGCCTTCTTACAAATACAAAAAGATTGCAGTCACTCTTTTATGAAAAATTGTGTTACGTGCGTCTACGCGAGTTTGTAAACTTCCAGGGGAGAAACTGCGTATTACAAACTTACTGACGATTCTCAAAATGATCTTTTTTAACCTCATGGTTTGCTGTCGTCACGCACGACAAAATGTTTGACAACTGTGGATACACTGAGCATCATATAGTTTCGAAACTGAACCAATTTGTATTTCCTGATATCAGCTTGAGTAAAGTACTACTGTAAGTCTGTATTCAGAGAAGCTGTTTTTACAACGAGATAAAAGCCAACACAATAAACTTCTTAAATCATGTGTCCAGGACAGTGTGCCCTCTTATTAAAGCTTAGTTTTTCTAATGTAAATCACACCACGTTGGGTGCAATCTGGCAAGATACAACCTTTGGCTTTTCAACGGCACATTGGTATTTGACTGCGCAGACGAGCAGAAGTGCAGTTTATCGTTTATGGATCGTACTTCAGAGTAACCATACCACAATTTAATGACAAGTTTACACACGGTTATTTACCGAAGCGGTCATATTTACCTCGTTTGATGAACTCATCAAACATGCAAAAAAAACTGCCTGCATTTCGATGACTCACAACAGCCACCTTTTGGTATAGTACGTAGATGTGACTCACAATTCGAGAGGACATGAACGTACCGTTTGATACGACAGGGGCGACAAATGTTATTCATCTCATAGACAATTACGCGATTGGTCAATATGGACAGTATATATTTACAAACTCACAACACATAATTGTGGTTCACTGCACCTTGCGAAAGGAAAACGTTTACAATCAGACGTGAAAATATGCGATCAATTTGCTTTGTCTCGTTAGTGACCCTTTTAATTATGAACTCCACGACCGTTTCGAGTTCAGGTGAGTTACTGGGGATAGTCACTGGCGTGTATTTTTCTGTTTTTGGATGAAACTAACCGGAAATTTTCAGTAACGCTAAAATTTGAAATGGTTTCTTCAAGTGTCATACCACCGCCACTAATGTTGTTGATGTGTACCATCATAAAGATTTACTTAATTTAACCTCTTGTAATTTGTAGTTGGGACAAATGCGAGGAAGGATGAGTTGATTTTCGTGTGCTTTAGCATTCGTGATATTTTAATCCTCTAAATGTTGTCTTCTCGAATGGATCACTAGCTCCGAGTTCTGCGAAAATCAGTTGCAGATCCATTATTGATCTACTCGGAAATTACAACGAATATTGGAAGCAATTGAATATTGAGTGAAAATTAAGAACCCGAACTGAGTTTATTTTCACTTGTGTTTTATTTCTGACGGATTACGTCAGTTTTATTCATTCTCTAACGAATATGACTTGGTAGAGAATGTTTCCTTCAGTATTAAAAGAGTGACTGATTGTGACGAGTTGAGAAAATCGATAGAGATATTGTTCGTTCTGTTGCATTTGTGTTGATCTGTGTTGCTTAGGAAGCTTTCACGTTTTACATTTAAACTAACATACCATAATTGAATCGCTATACAACCACCGTCATCTGAGTGTTAGTATTGTCCAAGGGTTTGGTGTATTCCATATACCTATATTTATTCATGAGTCCTACTGATGTCATTCATTTGTGTTTTAAAATTCTGGGCCGGTCGAAAGAAAACAAGTTGTCCCGTATGCATAAGTCAGTTATGCGAATGGAATTTACCAAACGACGTTTGCATCACGTGTGTCATATTGACATCGTTGTTGCTATATCGGAACCGTCGCGTGATTTATCGAACACACCATGAAGCAGCTTATGTGTGTGGGTCGTCTGTGGGTCAACCATCACATCCTGTACTGTCTAAAATAAAGTCACGTTCGGTCAAAGTAACTGGAAACATTTCACCTTTAAGGGGAAGGTAGAAACTGTTCTTCTATTTAGGGCCGAGATTTCCGGGAAAGCATGTATAAGCGATTGACCTTAAGTTCCAAATATACTCATTAGTGTTGTATGAAGTAGGCATTTAATTATATAGAGGACAGTGGATGTTTGATTGAGTCAGTGACCGGATTTATTTAATAGCTAGGCAGTCTCTGGGGGATGAGTTAAACTATCAGCAACTGACTGACGACTAACATCGTCAACTTGATACCAAAATAGATTAGTTTTGATTGTTTTGGAAGCAAAAATAGAAACTAAGAGCAACAAGTTGATGAAATCCAATGGAAGGCGTATATTATGACTTACCGATAAATGATCAAATGGCGGTAAACACTGGTATCTTCTCAGGGGATGTGTGGCACTCAAGATTTTAAGGACCTATAAATAACCCCACAACTTGGCGGTAGTTTCAATTAGGAAGAAATAGCTCTGTCACAAGGACAATCGAGCAAGGCAACGGGTTGATAGTCTTTTAAAGCTGAGTTCTCACACCCGTCTTCATGTGAAGTTTATCTAACTTCAATGCGTCTTAATCACGACAGACGAAAATCAAGTAACAGTTGCCGGAGCACTATGTAATGAAATTAACCAGGATGATGCTAGTATTCATAAAGATACTAAAGTCGCACCTTTTCTCAGACTTCATTTTAGGCGTCATAGCAACGAAAGTAGCTACGTTCACAATAGCAACCTAACCCAGGCATCCGAGCTTCGTTTTTCTTGAGAACAATGGCTGTAGTGCAGAACCGGTGTTCCTCAAGTTGTGTGCTGTGGTTGTTTTTTCCTTTCTAGTTGCATATACACGAATATGCGAAATCAAACAGGTCTAGAATTGTCAGATTTCAATTCGTGCGGAACCTATTTTGGTAGTTAAAACCGGACTGTCTGATGAGCCCTACTGTTTCACGAAACTTGATTTTCGGTTTAGAAAAACCATACTAAGTTGAATGAACTACTCAAGCTTACAATCAAAATAGTAGCTCCAAGGCTTCTAATTCAGTCCTTTGATGGAACTGACGGTCCAAACAAAAAATCTTACGCGACAAACTGCATCTGAATTATTTCTTGTAGATAAAGTGTAGGTTTAGTATTTCACACATCCACACCGAGTTGAAAAACTGGTGCTG
This sequence comes from Paragonimus skrjabini miyazakii, assembly GCA_014338405.1. Taxonomy (NCBI): domain Eukaryota; kingdom Metazoa; phylum Platyhelminthes; class Trematoda; order Plagiorchiida; family Troglotrematidae; genus Paragonimus; species Paragonimus skrjabini miyazakii. The sequence goes on along the minus strand of JTDE01004753.1, from coordinate 38,237 downwards.
GGGGCCACGAACAAAGTACCTGATAAACGTATGAAGTTATCAGCGTCGTGCGCATAATTCCCTTGGTCCAAAGTCCAGAACAGGATATATTCAAATCCACGCTACCTAATGATCAGACATATCGTGGTATAAACTGGACATTAGTCACGACTGATCGCAGTTGACGCATTCCTATAGCCATTCTAGGAAGTCCCGTTCGCATTTAAGCACTACATTCAAGTTTAGCCCTTATCAGTGCTCATCAGTAGTGCATATCTTTGCCACGGCCAAAACTAGAATGGTCGCGTCTTAACGAGGTTATCTCGTTGACCACTGCGCCAATGACCTCACATTAAGCACGACTGGATTATCATACGTAAATACAGCCATACGTGCTTATGGTGTGGTCAGAATTTTAATTCAGACGGTGGCAAGTATACGCGCAATTGTAGTGCCCTAACAAGTGCGAATCTTGAGTATGGCGCTTTTTTGAAAGTGTTTGGCTGAAAAGTCCATAGGAAGTCGACAACTGCAATCAGCTATAGGTGCTGTTCAATTTATTTAAGTCAAAATTCCTCACTAGTCACCACCAAGCAGTACACGGGAATATAAAATTACCATTCGAAACTGCCATAAAATTGAGGGTGATGGAAAAACGTAAGCAACAGTAGTAAATAAGTCTAGATGACCCGATTCTTTAACCCTGTTATCACGGTTCTATCTGCTGATAGATTATTATATTTATTTGCTTGACACATCAGTGAATCAGCTTGCTCTACAGGTCTCATGATCACCGTCCTAACCCACTCCCGTTGGTCCATGAATACGGAACATTTCAACATACTTCACTCGATTGCCTCAGGTTTCGTTGCTACCTATCAGTCTTCACCTCAATGCTCTCAGTCCTTTCACATCCTTTCATCCCTATTAAACCGGAATAGATCATTCAGCACATGTCCATGTTGAAATGGGAAGTTATTCAAAAAACAAGTTCTGTATTCTCCTCGAACTAATGTACATCTGTGACATTACAAAAGGGAGGTTGAGGAGTGGGCGTTGGCTGGAGTGGTAGTCAATACCAAAACAGCCGTGAAACTACTATGAGCTGTTTTGAACGCAACATATTGGATTGTCATATAGATGGAACCTCAGCCAAAATTGATCGCAGCTGTGACATTCTCATAGACTGTCCAGTCGGCCTATTTCGAAAAGAAGCACTAGACTCAAGTTTCGCTCTCATTAGAGCTCGTCAGTATTGTATATCTTTGCCACTACCGGGACTAGAATCACGGCCACGCTGTTCATGAGGCAACCGTGTTTAAGATTGCGCCATTAATCTCACGTTAGGCACGACCGAATTATCATATGTGAACGCTCAACCACTTTCGCTTGTGAGTAATGATCAAGTTGCCCGATCGCCTCGAGGGGAGACACAGTTACTGTCTGTTAACTCCAATCGATGACCCCTGGGCTGAGCTTCTCTCCAAGTTGGACTCACAGAAATCATTGATTTATTGAGCGATATTCTGATTACTGGTGAATAGTAGGGGCTTTCGGTTTTCATATAGATTGAACATCACCCACAATTGATCGCAGATGTCACATTCCCATAGACCTTTCAGTCGGAAGAATATACACGGCATAGATATGCACTACTGACGAGCTCTAATGAGAGCAAAACTCGAGTCTAGCTTATTTCCGAAAGGGGCCGACTGGACAGTCTATGGGAATGCGACGGGTGCGATCAGTTGTGGGTGATGTACAATTTATATGAAAATCAAAATCCCCTGCTACTCATCAGTAATACTGGATTGTCGCGACCATCCAAGCCTCAAACCAGTGAACTGATTTGAACAACTGAGTGGACGCATGTGGTTTATTTGGCAGTGGGTGTACTAAGCGAAATTATGCTACATCCGGGCGGCTGTCTCAACTCAGGTACGCACGTCCGTCCGCCGTGAACGTGTGCGGTTATTAAGTAATGACCCGAATTGCGGACAGAGTTGATTGATTCTTTAATCCGTGTCACAATTGATCGATCCAACGTCTATACGTTCGCATGTGAAGCGCTAATTATCTGCACACTCAACGGCAGCGTAACCCAACTGTCTGTATCCATTGGGGTGGCACAAACCAGCACGGCCCCTACAACAACTCAACAGTCGGTTGAGTTGGCTTGTTTGCAGAGAGGCAGATCATAATGCAGCTAGGGTGGCTTGAAGCTTCAAAATTGAACATGTGGTGGTTCGGCAGACATAACCGTAATTGGACAACTATTTAGTTGAGTTTTAAAATAATATGTGACATTAGTCAACCGGCAGGTTATTTTATTGAAAGAGCATCATTGTTGGCGTACGCTGAATCACAAGAGCAGAAGTGTTGTGATCCGCTTAAACGGGAAATATTGTACCCTAAGATTCAATCGTTACCAGTAACGATGAAATTTTTGCGTTGATGGAATGTTGCTGACATTCTCGCAGACCCTCAATAATGACGTACAACTGTGAGTCACCTGATGTAGGTAACGATCACAGACACGAAATTCACGGTGTTCACTATTTGTACGGTTGAACACGTCGGTGGAGTTCAGCCCACTAGACAAAGGAGGAGATTTGCCGTCATTTCAGCCAGCAATTACGATCAAATTTTCAATGGATAACAGGTGGGTTTGATGAGTCCTCTAAACTGTCCAGACCCAGACTCATCATCCTGGCCATAAAATTCAGCTCCATGAGTCAAGGACAAATGTTTACAGTAACGCGAATTAACTGCTTCGATATTCGTTAGGGACTGACTTGACATTCACGTCATACACTAACACCTCTAAATATTTTGAGTTGAATGTGTATTGATTGCAGGTTCGTACGTCCCGATATATCTGTCCTCTTCTTCGAAGTCATCTTAAGATTCCTGGAGTGACTTAACCGATAATATTGTAATGTCCAAGTTGAACATCATTCACAATTGATCACACCCGTCGAATTCTCATAGACTGTTCAGTCAGCCCCTTCCAAAAACAAGCACTAGACTCAAGTTTCGTTCTCACTAGAGCTCGTCAGTACCACTGCTGGGACTAAAACTCCGACTCTGAAGTCGTTTCCGTACACTAAACACGATGTTTCAATTATTTTGAGGTGATCACTGACTGAAACCAAATAGGGCAGCGAGCCAATGGCAGTGCCTCGGTGAACTCCATTGGAAATATCCACACAAAAGAGTTAGTCTTGTTTCTTTTTTTCAAGTAATTACGACAACAGAGGAGACTTTGCCTGCATATCAAGATGAGGTCTGTGATACCGATTACTTCAAGTTTGCTCAATATCATTCCATATGGAACTGTGTCGAAAGCTTTGCTAAAGTCCTCAAACATGACGCTTATTGATATACCACCAACCCTGAACTTAACTTGATGCTAACCAGTTAGCAGCTGGTTGGTCAGTCAGAAGTGGCTCTATCAAAAACCATGTTGGTCAGAGTTTAACAAATTGTTTATGCTGATAGGGATTCTAATCAAGTCAAGCTAGTGAACGCGCATTGTACAAATTTAGCAGAAATCCGTTCGAAAGTGTCCACTTTAGCCAAACGATGTTTAGGAACATCTGTTTGTGAGCTTTCGTGAGGCTCACTGAAAACAGTTACTAAATCATGGCGTTTGTTGAGTTTCCAACCCCAGAGTGAAATATGAATCAAAGCCACAACCGAATTTCCTGGATGAAACCTGTTAAGTGTACACAGATTAAGACTTGTTTAACAACTTGCATTCAAAACTAATTGATATCAAATTATATTTAGCCTCTCACAAAAGTCAACCGAACGTATTCAAGAAAACTCACACACAACCAACTTTTGTGTTAAAGTACAGAATTTTTTTCGGTTTTCACGCGATGGCTTCATCGCCCTGACCGGTGACCTTAAAATTCACACATATTACATCTGTGCTGTTATTTCTCCGCAGCGTATTATATTTTATTACTAAATGTACATATTTTATGTTATTAGTTGACGTTCTGTAATGAAATATTTGAAACGTCATTTGTCAGTTTTAATAACCATTACATTGTAAAGTGTTTTGACCTGCATTGCTAGTAATCAGAGTCTCAACTAATGCAATGTCTCTGTGTCTGTCACATATGAACTCAATGGCAATGACAAGAATTTTGTCGTTAGTCATCTAATTATCAATAGTACCTGCATAATACAAATATCATGTTTCAAATAGCGTAGTCCGAGAGTGAAATTTTCTCTAGAGATTCAGAATGCACTATACCAAGATCATGGTGTGCATTCTATCTGGGTAACATCCCTTCCATCCAGTGTCTCGGTATATTTCAGCTGCCGTGATCTACTGGCGCTTGCCATCCGTAGTTAGTCGACAGGTCCATCAGTGTATGCCTTCGAACAAGATTGGAAGTTAAAACGATATCTTGATTTCCGCTCTTTTCCAACAAAGCAATCTGCTTAGCTTGGGTTTGTCTGTATATCTGGAACAGTAAAACAGAAGCTCCACAAAGCACTTTCAATCAACAAGAATTAACAAGAAATTCATGCTGAGACAAACCAGTTCCATTCACCTACCTAAGTATATAAGTCACATCACAATTTTACAAGAGAACCACATAATGGATAAGCATAGAATAGACGAGTTAATGAGGTCGGTCTAAGTAATATCAAACTAAAACCAAAACTGCATTTGAACACTGAGCCTTGACAGACACACAAGGTGGGCGTCGATGAGGACCTTTCCAAAACCCGAACGACATGTCTCTGACCCCGCTCGGGGTGATTGTAGAGACGAATTTCATTAGCTCCAACTATACACAGGATTATACGCCGCTCTGCATTTGACTAGAAAATCTCATCTGGGCAGTTTGAACAAAATATCCCCATCACATCAAAATTGATTAGAATCCATCATATTTGTTAACGTGGTCATCCAACAGTATCATATGCATGGGCATATTGTGATACACGGAATTAGGGACTTCAAATAGCCTTATAAATCGTACTAGGATTGAAACCTCCCACGCAAGTAATAAGCAGAAGACCTCGCACTGGTTGCCGTAAGCAGTTCCTATTCGTGAGACGAGAATCCGAATTTATGGATGTACAACAGTATTAAAGAAATCATAGTCACTCATTGGCTGATCATATGGACACATACAAAGTCACAAACTGAATGTTGATTGGTGCAATACGGAACAAAG
>JTDE01004753.1:11069-32177 GCA_014338405.1 Paragonimus skrjabini miyazakii | reverse complement strand
CCGTTCTGCCAATGTATGAGTCACCGCAACTGCAAGTAAACTGGTAGATAACATGAGAGGCAGAGTTTTCCGAGAAAGAACAATCAGGGCAGTGGAGATTTATCCTGCGGGTGGAAAGCAGCAGGCGCAATTCCGCTGCGGGATGTGCGCGATCAATGGCTGACTTCAACTTTCGACTTACATTGGTGATGTTGTGTCCACCTGTGTAAGGAAGGGTGATAAGAACCTACTTTTTCGGCACTGATTGTGGTTGAGGGTTAGCCACTCGTTCTTTGCAATGAATTTCAATAAATTTGGCCGGATATCCATTCGCCAACAGAACACTCTTCAAGGGCTCCTCTTCAGACTTTAGATGATCGGCAGTGCATATTTTCCTTACTTGGTGAAAAATGGTTCGCACTAAACTACGTTTGTAAGCCACGGGCGCGAATGAAGAGAACTGTAGGTACTGCCCACTCCATGTGGCTTTTAGATAAACAGACCTACTAAGTGTACCGTCTGAACAGAAATCCGGCGTCTACGATCGCGAAACATTTCATCGCAACAAGTCATGTGGTTGACCCCGTCACTTCGTTCATGGTTCTATTGCGTAACCGCAACCCCAGACTGTCGGCATTCTCGGATGCATTATTGATCAAGCGTCACGCACCGGCCCTTTGTTGGCAAAAGGTGCTGACGCAATCAGTTTCGTTACCGTGGCAGCGAACCCTTATTGCTCCCATGTGATGTTTGTTAATTTTACTGTTTTGTCGCCATGCGCTTAACCTATATAACTGAATGTATTATGTAATCGACTGATGAGAATAAACGAAATGCTTGCATCTCGCAATGTTTGTCTTCTTACAATCCAAAAACGAATAAAGAACACTTGCTATACTAGTTAAATCTCAGCTTAACAACGACCAACAATCTTCAAATTTGGAGCTAATTCAGATTGTCGTTTGAAGTCATTTTTTCACAGTCGAGGTCGGACATTAATGGATTTCAAAAAGAAGCAGTTATTATACAAAAATAAAAAAATATTATCATACACAGAATTCTGCGGTCATGTTGTAAGATAAGCTAGTTTCTACCTACAGGAGTGAAAATATTTTGATGTCATTTCCTACAAAGTAATTCTGTGAAATAGGGCTTTCCAGGCCGCTGACAATTAGGAACAAATTAGGGGATCTTCAAAATTTTCCAAACCACACTTCCGCAGTTAGTGTGAAAACACGATTCTACCCACTCTTCCAAAGTGTGATCATCAGAGAACTTAATACCTATTGAAAGTTAGAAATGTTTTTTCATTATGATGCTGTCCACTGACAACCTTGTCAACAATACCGTTGCATAAAATGCTCCTGGGTTACGGCAAAATTTTTCAATTATTTCAGTCGTTTAGTCGGTTAAGAATGCCTAGAACAGTTAGAATCCGAGAAGGAGATATCTACATAACAACCCCCCTGACGTGCACTGTCTCCGTGTTAGTGAAACATCTTGAGCGTACTGTTCTGTAACGTTTGTTAAAGAAGCGTGATGCCGACTGATAAACATGTTTCGCTTATCATGATTTGTTTGACAGTTTTCCAGTTTCTTTACAAATGTGTTTGCGGAAAGTCACTCCCATTAAAAGGTTTTTCGCGACCTAAACAATACACCGATATATCTCATCGGTGAGATTGTATCATCCATAAGGGGCACAGATTATTTTTCTGACGGTTCGACCTTGGTTTTCACGATAATAACAAAATGTAATGAATTTTTACCTCCCATTGTTAACTGATTGTTATTCAACATGTTTCAGATTTTTAGAAGATAGAATAAACATTACGTTTTTCTTTCTGTTGTCCATCATCTCCCATAACCACTTACAGCTGTGTGTTTTGAGAAGGGAATGCCGTGCAAAAAAACCGTGGGATCACATTGTTGTGGTGAACTGGTCTGTCATTTAAAAAGTCCCGGAAAGGGCACCTGTAAACAATGTCTTCCAGCAGGAGCGTTCTGTTTCAAATCATCGGAATGTTGCAGCAAGAGCTGTTTTATCAGATGCAAATAACTTCTTTTCTCACTACGCATACACTTGTCAAATTTAGTGACAGCGTGAGCAGAAATAATAAATTCTGTACCATTCTTTCTTTGTGATCTTGAATCTAAACCTGGCGCGGGAAAATCTTGGGAATATTTTCTAACAAGAAGGCAGATGACGACAGGAAGAATTGGGAAATTAAATAATGTAGCGCAACGAACAGTTAATTTCCAAGTTTTTTTAATACTGTACACTTTTGAAAACCTTCAGCAAAGTGGTTGGCATGGACATACATTCAGGGCCAAATTGTCGTATTCCTACCTCAGTTAAGGTTAGACCGTTTGCCTTGTTCTCCCAGTATCCGTAACGCCTCATTCATTCTTTTCTTGTAACCTAACTACAAGTCAATTTTCGATCAACTTTCTTTATCAAACTGCAACTCAAAAACAAGTTTCTGTGTTCCACAATCACTTTTTGTGTGCATTTATTTGTTTGCTGTTGTCGAGTATCGTGTACAGGTTGAAATATAAGACGATATCTACCGACGTACATGAACATCATTCTGCACGATTAAACAGTGGCGTGATAAAATCAGTTGTATGCGCTATTCTTGGTTATTTGACGGACCTCGGTAGTTTTCTAAGGAAAATGAATGCCTATCTGATTAGTCATCGAGTGTCAAGAAATCGATCAAAGATGATACGATGATCAAATACTGACTGCGGTTGTTTTCATGAATAGCTAGTGACTGCAAAGACAATTAGTAAGATAAACACTACCCGACACATTACCTCGTATTTTCAGCAGCGTTTCTACCTCACGAAGCGAACGTTGAACTGTTCACTGTAAAATTTGGTAAGGTTGGATTGCTGCCCACATCATCAAGTCTAACATAAATTGAAACGAGGTGGAACAAAGAGTAACTGAGAACATACTGGGTATATTTAGGGGAATGATCACAAAAAGCTATTGAATTATGAAATGCTACAGGTAGTTTTAAATTTCTTAAGGTTTAATATGACTTGGATTTGAGGGAGCTTCTCATGTCTCCAATCCTCTTATGGTTTAAGTTCTCAACTCATTAGGACTAAACTGAATGCATTCAGCAGAGGTTGACGCAATCGCATGCATTGGATCCAAAGCCAGTTTTCAAGAAGAGCAACTGTGCAAACATAGTGTGGTGCATTAACGAGTGGCACACGGGATTTCGTTAGAATGCCGCACGTGTCCATTCAAGCTTTCGTAATAGTTCTTTGTGTTACTACAAACTATGGTGGTTTTTCTTGCATAAATAGAGTTTTAAAACATTCTTGACCTAAGCGACTAATCACTGGATTCGTCAACACCAACTTTAGACATACGAACTATTGTGCTACTCAGTGGCTGCAATGGTCCGGCTATTAAGCGAAAGCCATTAGTTGACGAAATCGTTGCCTCTCTAAAATGAGATGAACTGAGAAATTTGAACTGGTCTCTCTCACGTTGTGGTTGTTTGTGCGACATGAAACAAAATGTAATGAAAATCGAAGTTTTACGGTTTACTCTCTATATAGAAGACATCTACTGTGTCATTCAAATCGTCCATAGCCTTACCTAATACATCTTATTTAGGTTTTCATTTTGATGGATAACATTTCTTCCGATAAGTTTGCAAAGGCCTGCAGACAGTGATTTCAGATTCAGCAGCAGCTTTTTGTCCTGTGAATTTCATCCTCCCCCTGCGCTCACTGACAGAAATCGCAAACAGTAAACTCACGATCTCAGTGCCAATTCGGAAGATTCCATGACAACATGTGTACAAGGTCATAACATGGTCAACATGGTATCCACCCTGCACGAACGGTGATTTATCATTAACTCATTCTGAAACCATTGATCAGCAATCATCAAGGCTTATAGTAAGATGTTTTTCTACATTCACTGCATGGAAAATAATCAACAGCGCAATAACTCTCATAGATAACATCAAACACTGAGCAGGGACTTTTGGTAACCGTTGTGCATATTTAACAAGCGCTTGTAGGTAGCACTTCGTTCAGTGATATAAATTGTCATGTGACGAGGTATAAAACAGCCTTATAATCCTATGCGACTTTATGAATTAAGTGTACATATTCGTTTTGATATTGTAACATAACATCGGCATATTTCAGATGTTTTACACAAACTCCGCCGAAACATTTTTTTTCTAAAACCTGGATACCGTGGACGCGGGCACATTTCTTGTTTTGCACATGTCATAGGATATGGTACGTTAAACTGGATTCCACTGTGTGCTCTGGAGCAGATTTTGTAAAATTTGCTTCGTAATACTGCAGCAGCCTGCAGGATGTAGGCAACTTCACAAACTTTAAAGTGTTCATCAATGACCTGGTTATGTTCTATTTTCGACGGCTTACATGCGGTAAAAAATTTGGTATGTGCACACTGAATGTCGATCATAGATGATCGTAGCGTTCTCTGTCTCACAGGTTTCCTGATCATCTTTTTTCGAAAAACAGACTTGATTTTCCCTTTGTTTGAACCCGTCACTAAAGCTTATCCTAAACATGACATTGGTCACATTATCATGAGGTAACCCTGTTGGGCATTGCGTTATTAGCCTCATATTAGGCATGACCGAATTCTCATGCACAAAGGCAGAACTACATTCGGTAATTAATCATGCACAAGTTAACCGGTCGTCTCGAAATGAGACAAAACAACTATCGAGTTAACTCCGAACAATGATTACACGAAACGAAACGGCAGAAATCCATAAAACTTGGTGAACGTTATTTTGCTTGTTGACAAATCGTTGAGGATTTGAGCCGATAAAAAGTAAACATCACCCATAGTTCACCGCAGGTTTCAATTTGCCTTAATTCAGTTTTCTCAACTTAACGCATTTCAAATCTATCCTGTCGTATTATATTTTTAATCAAATCATAATTGAAAATTTAGAAAATCACGAAAATTTATGCCTATTAGCACACTGTATTCACACCTCTGTCAGAAGTATTTCCACGAAAATGTATCATCTACAACTCAAGTTGTGACAAATCAATCAGATGTATTTCTATCGTCCTGTTGGTATTTCATCTACAACTGGTGACGGATTTTCAATGACTGACGAGTACTGTTTATTTTGTACGATACACAAACCACTTTGACGAGAACGTCAGAATGGTATTATGCTTTCAACTACCATTACGTGGTATATACATGAAACTGGCTGTTCATGGAATTTTGATAATGATTTCATCATATCAACACGTCTACCTTATTTCGTGTGAGTTTAGATACGTTTGGCAAAACGTTAAATGTCCAGCTATCATCATAGATTACATTTTATGCATACTAACCACCAACTAACAGTGTGTTATGAACTTTCATTGTAAAATCCGCCTATATCAAATCCAATGATTGTGTGAGCTGCGCTAAATTCCGTCCACGTATAGGCAACTTCCAGTTTTGCAATCATTTATGGAGAAAATAGATCGTACTATCAACATTGGTTGCATCATAGGCTATAAGAATCTAGATCATGTCATCCACACAGTTTTATAAGACCCTAATATTCTCCATCCCAAACAGTCTCCCTCTTCAAGAAAACAGTGTTGTCCAATCAGAATTAATAGAAATTCCCAGCACAATCCTGAAGTAATCTTCTCTTGACTCTTTATTTTGCATTGCTTGTTGATGGCTTAGCGATCTCAGCAATTAGATCTAGTAATTGTCTTTCAGTCTTCAGATTTGAAAATATTTCTAGGTCAAAATGCAGAAGTAATCTTCTCTTGACTCTTTATTTTGCATTGCTTGTTGATGGCTTAGCGATCTCACCAATTAGATCTAGTAATTGTCTTTCAGTCTTCAGATTTGAAAATATTTCTAGGTCAAAATGCATCGCATAAACACTGTCTTTTTTCTCTGCTGCACAAGTTTGGGGGGCGAGGCAAAGTAGCTTTTGCACTCGTTTTATTGTTTCACTTAGGAGCAATCAGCAAAACCAGTCGCGTTACTCTCGGGACCAAGGTCTCCCAGTTTGTTCAATGTCAAAACAGAAAATTGGAATTCTCTCAGGCAAATATTCATTTAAAGGTCACTTCATCGTATCTTCTCAGGAGTTTTAACACAGTCGAATAAAATCATTCTCGGAAGTGGTAGTATGTCACAGTTAACAATGGACATGTAATTGTCAGATTATTGGCGTGTTTTTAGTGAGTTTCAACCGTTTTCTCTTTCACGCCTTCAGATTGACTTATTAGGTTGTAATATTGTAAGCTACTGTGAGGATATTGGAAAGTTCAACACAAATAGATTTGACTCAGAAATGTACGTATACCCTGGAAATACAGCGTCGTTGGTGAATTAACGAAGATATAGTTCCAATTTATAGGCGCTTTTTAATCAGTGTAATGTTTGTAACTTGAATGTGTTCTGGTTTTGTTAATTTTCCGTTGTTTAGATGATCTCTTTCGATTTCTATTCCTCTAATACAAAGCAAACAAAATTGCTCAGTTGCAGTAGGCAAGCAATCGACCGCGAATTGTTGATTTCAAACTAACTCGCGAGTAGTTGGTAATTAGGTTTTTAAGCAACCTTCCGATCCTAACTTAGAATCTTTCTTACAAAATCTATCTAAGCAGAAGCGATACTTTGACAATGAAAATGATTACCAGTACATGCAAAAATAGAGCAGAACGATAGTCAATCCGTAATTAGAAAGTTCGTTAGACAGTCGAGTATATTTTTGGAAATTTTTCTGTGGTCACCTTTCCCACCAACCTATCAAGTTTAACGTAAACATCCGTTCTTACCGTTGTAATTTTTCACCGGTCATGAATTTTCACCTCGTGGATGCAAGTTATTATTGAGGGCTGTACTTGAACAGATACCAATCTGATAAATAAACCAACTTCTATCTCAAATTGGAATGAGCATTTGGGAGCGTTTCTGAAATCTAAGTCGATACACTGTTGTTTGGCTAGTTGAAGCAAAGTATGATTGAATCGTTTCTATAGGATTATTGTCTTGTATTTTGTGGTTTCATTTACCAGCGCTTGAATTTCTGAACTCTTGAGATGAAATGGGATGAAATGCGTTAGGTGACGTGATCTGTACTGCCGTCGGGTGAAGAAACTAACCTCAGAACTCGAAACGCCCTCTCCCCAGACTTTCGTTGTGTTTTCTTGTCCTGATGCTTATCAGAGGAGCAGTCACCAACGTCCACAAACTAACCACGCAGTACTCAAATTTATAATGAGCGGGTCGTATGCCGGTTAACCTAACGAGATACCGTTATTTGTGCCGGTAGACAGTTGGTGTACAGTTGTGCCTTTGGAATTCGGGGTTTCCATGATATTACCCTGGAAAGTTTGTGTGAACTGTGTGGATTATCTAATTGCCGCTGAAAAGTATTGAAAAGGATTCTTGACCACAGAAAACATCCTTATAATATCGTTTTTTCCGTTTTCTTGCTCAGGCAATAAAACCATTTTGATATTACTGGGAGTAGATCGCTTTGTCTGAAATGTCTAATTATAAAGCGGTGACAGTGACAGTTGATACATGTAGATTGGTGACCCATTTGTGGTTTCGAGAATTAGATCGCAATAAACCAAAAACGTTTGTAACGTGCTACTGGTGTTGCTAACCTAATCCTATAGAAGAGGAGCTATGTCAGCGGTCTTGGTTTCATCCTACTGTCGAACAAACGTACTTCCACGAAGTTGACATTCTGTTCGCTTAACAATCGAGATCAGTAAATGGTTGAACAATCTGAAGGCCATCAATGAAGTGTGATAAATGAGCAAAAACAACAAACCAGGCTTGTAGGACTTACGGTCTAGATATAACCTGATTATGACGTGGAATGATCGATTTTCAGCTGAATAATTGGGATCGTAACTCGAATAATAACGTGTATTATTATCGTAAAAACCCAGTTGTAAACCTGGCTTTCCAAATTGCGTTTTTATAAACAGATTGTGCATGAACGAGCGAATATGTCTGCTACATAAATGAAAGTCACCCTTATATGAACATTTGCGGTGATGTTCATGCTTTGCCTGACTGTTCGATTAAGTTGCTGATATAACTTCACTTGTCACATGTCCTATTAATGTGTTGATATGTGTGACGGAATTGTCGGTATAAGCCGTTTGAAAAGTCTAATTGAGTTTGCTTAGGTTGGTCAAGGGAACCCCACACGTTCAATATGTGACCGCAGTAGGCGTAAAGTTTCTGATGGTGTTTAGATATGGCAAAGCTCGTTTACAAAGAACCGAATCGAAGTTGGTAGTTCACTTGGAACTGTCATCCAAAATGTGCACGATAATATAATTCTAACGCCTTGCACGAACCGCTGACCTGACTTAGAGTGCCGATTTTTCTTATAAAGCTCTATTACACTAAATCATACCACTAGCGTGACACATCTGTCTCATGTTACCATTCACCCAGTTTGCAGTAACCTATGGAACCTGTGATACCCCTGAAAAAGAGGTTTGTAGAGCGCTTAACCGATTAATGATTCATTGCTGTCAAAACTCTGAGTCATTTGTCAAGATTCAACAGGTCAGGGCTTGATTGCCAATGAAAGTCACCTGGTTCCAAACAAGATCATCTCACACAACAACGCTTCATTTATAATACGTCCCTGCCTTTAGTCTTTAAGTAAATTTAAGGTTTAATATATTTTAGCGTCACAGTGTATGCTCATGGCAGATACTGTAACCTCGGTTTAAAGATTGGCAGGGTCCTTCATGTCATCCCTATCATCAACTTCATCTTTGAGGCTTACCCTCAGGCACTATGACTTGAACTGTCGTCCGTCCTAAAAGTGGCCTACAGATTAACTGATTAGCAAATAAATAGGACAGTGGGAAGAAAACGGAGAAGAATAAATGAAGCAGAAACATAAAGGAAACATCGAAGCATCGCGAAAAATAAGAGTCAACAATTTTACAAACTGAAGCTGACTGTTAACTGCGATACTATTGTGACAGAGCAAGCTTCCAGTCCGAACATTTTGGTCGCAAGTGCAATTTACTTGAAATTTCGTGTGTGCTGTTTATTTAATTTCGAACCGAGTACTTTTTGTTTGTTATCAGGTTATATTTGAGTAAATGACTAAACAAAGTGGGTACCAGTTAAATTATGGTGAATACTGCAAAATGAACAATAATCCTTGATTTGGTGCAGCTACCGATAACTGATAGCCCTATGATCGATATGAGTCAATGGTTGACTTGCATATGCTGTCTACATACGACGCGTCGCCCCGTTTTTTGCTGAAATTCACAAATCGATAGATAGAGTACATGAAATGAACATAACTGTAATAGCCGATCGCTATTATCAGTGCATGGCACACAAATTCTAAACATACCACTTTGTGGTTCATTCACTGGGGTGATACAACCAGGTGAGGCACGCATATTATCAGCAAGTGCAATTATGTCCGAGTATTTACAATGTCTAAGAAGAACAAAGCCCGCATTGCGGAAGACATGTATGACTTCAACTAAACCATGGTCTTTTGGAGCACGTGCATGTATGACAAAGTAGCCACGTTCTTCTGATCTATGTCGACAAGTTTTGTCTGAACTGCTAGGTCTGACGGTATATGGACGGCTATTCTGTGGGTTCCGATAGAGCAAATTCTGCTTTGCCTTAAGTCTCAGAGCAATCCACACTCAAAATTGACTGGAAACTTTGACTTTGTCGTTGTCCGAAACCCTGAGAAACCGCCACTAATTCAGAGCATTATCCGGCGATGAATCCAGTCAAAGGACAACACTAAGATAGTATAGGCGTGTTTCGGTAAAACAATACTTATTCAGTTTCAGACTCAAAGGCGTGCTCGTCACAGCAGTCTGCTGAGCTCCTTATCACATCCGGCGGAAATTGAATCCATCAATATTTAGCAGTTATCTCACCTAGAAGCGTGAAAAATTGCGATTAGCTGGAGTAGAGCAATAATAATCAAATTGGTCTGTCAGGACAATGATAACCTGCGATACTTCCCGGTCGTATATGCCACGAAATGTGGTTGAATTACGAGACCCCATTCGAGCCTCTAACTCAAAGATCTAACTTGTGAGAAAACAAAAGGTAGAGATTTTTCGGGGACCCCAATGGGAACTAGCGTCTGAAGAATCTGACTAAGTTGGCAGTGAGTTACAATAGCTTCTGGTAAACCGGATGTTGTCAAGGTTGTATGCAATTTGATTACTGCACTAGTTATTGTTGCCGTTAGGGGAATGTGTGCATCAGTACATTTGGAATCGACAACCACGATCAGCAAAACCATCTGACCTTCAGAAAGCTCCAAATGGATTCGCTTCCGTGGTGTTTCTGTCCATCTTCAAGGGTTCAGCTGCACCTCGTGGGTTGCATTGTGCTTTGCTAAACATAATGCATACGATTTAGCCACCGGCACAGTGTCACCATCCGGTCTGGGTTGCCACACACAAAAACGGGATAACGAATTCATTTTCACGATGCCTGTGTGAGCATCATAGAATTCTTCATAGGTGCATGGTCGCAATCTCTTCAGACTCACCACACGTGGTCCCCAAAGTAGACATTCGTTTTGAAGACCTAATTCAGTCATTATCGATCGAAAAGTTGCAAGTTCGTCAGGTGTACGTTCTGGTCAGTTTAAGATTGCAAATGAATTTTTGGTGGGTCCATCTCTGGAAAATGTGATGCGACATCCAATCGTAGCGGGTAACGACCGGTCCAGTGGCAAGCTCGAACGCAATTTCTTGATCATTTACATTCGAATGACCAATAAACGGTATGCTTGACGTTGTTCTAATGCGGTGAGTGATTGATATATTTTTAATCAACTAACGATTCAAGTCCTTATCGATCAGATTAGTTGCCCTGAAAGTAGACAACTTATGGATGCTAGGTTTAGAAAGACACACTTCCCGAATATGACTTTTCTTCTGACAAAATCAGCAAATCGAATTTTAACGTGGATAGTCAGTCACTTTCAAGTGCTATTCACCATAACGATAGCAACAAAACTGATGATGATTTCTGACGTGTGCCACCTGGTTGACATCAGTGTGTAATGTTGGTTCCGTAGAGAAAAATTCTGCGAGTCCTTCGACTCAATTATTCAAATGGTGTATAATATCACGAGTTTTCTCCCACGTTAAGGGTTGGTCATCTTCGGATAGCAATCGCTTACACGTTTTTTCGCCATAAACGCCAGTACTAAGTCTCTGGATAAGCATCGTTTGTTCGACACGACGTTATGCGATTTGTGCGTAAGTTCAGTATGGAAGAGCCAAGAGAAGTCGTGACATACAGTCGTTGACAGATTCATTAGCGTATTGTATTGTATAGAATTCATACCGTGCTGTAAAAGCATAATATCATCGCCACATATGCAGTCTAGTGACTCCAGTACGGATGATAAATCTTGTTTGGTGTGTAATCATAGGTTATCAAAGTGCCGTTGTCCTTTCTGACCTGTGATTGAACGGTATAAATAGCTTTGCCCAGCGTCTAGTTCCTCTTAGATCTGCTATACAAACTACGATTATTCTGGTCAGTCGTGAAGAATTATTGGGGTTTGCGGACCACTTTCATAGGCTAGTGCTGCCTCTAGTTTGTGAAAGCGTCGGTTTTGACTTATTAACGGAACTTCTGAGTCTCTATTACCAGTTTTTAATGCGTCAAACCAATCACAACTTCGAAATGTTCAAGAAAACTGCATTCATTGTAGTCTGGCCTGGGTTAGTCTAAATCAGGAACCCTTCTCTATTGATGCGGCCATCGATTCGAACATAAGGTGCAGCAAGCTCATCTTTGAATGTTACTCCGCCGAATATGTAAACCACAACTGTCTACGATTTGACAACATTCGCTGATTCTTTCCCAATCCGAAAAATTAGCCTCCCCTACCATTCGAATAGTGATCTTTGTTCCCAATGATTTAAACTTTAGACAGAACTACCACCACGTTGATCACATCTGTTGCCGGATTTAAGCCTCATGAAAAAACACAGAATGAAACGTAAATCTAAGGACTATCCTTTCTTTCCCAGCGAGTGCTTTCCAACATGTGGTTTCCATCACTGTCCACATTTTACGCTTATCTATCACAGTTTGCTAACATTCTCCTCCGTCCATCCCAACCTCAATACCGGTGATTTCTCAATCAGCTTTTCTATGGTTATTCGAAGTTTTCTCGACTCATAAAACTTGTTTTTATTCGCCGAGTTTGCAGTTGGAGAAGTTTCAACCATCAGCGTTTGTCAGCTTTTCCAAAGTCAGCAGAGGGAACTGTTGTATTCCCTATCTCGAAAGGTTGTCCGTAAAGTGGCTCGTGTATTACAATGAACATCATTTGTAGTTGTCATGTCGTGAATGTAGCAGACAGGCAAAATTAAGCAGTAGTATTGTGTTGCTGTTAGAAGGCCTAATATACCGTAGGAACTATGGGTAAAGGCAGGCATGTATTACTGTACGGTGAGGCGGTAGACTGTACAATGTTCAAACGCAAGCGTTAGCAGGCTAACAATCACTTGTACAACCGAGAAGGTCACATTGTGATGGATTGTCAGGCCGGAGGTGTGAGCATTCCAACACTTCGAGGAATGCCTCGACGCGGGGGCAGTTACGTCCAAAAACCCACAACGAGCGGATGGCGGACAACGGGGGCAATAGATTGTCATTACTCGACCGGATCGGACCAACTGGAGAGACATGGCCGGCAAGATAGAATGGACGACGAAATCGGAGGCGCGATTATTCCAACACTCGCAGGAATATCTCAACACTCCCGTGGAATACAATCAAAGCCCATTGCGGATAGATGGAGGACAACACGAGCTACCGGACAAGCCATCGCTCAACGAAATCAGATCAACAGACGAAGAATGGTAGGCGAAAAATCCCCTGATAGACGGCGCCAATCACACACATAAACCAGGCAGAAGTGCACACGACGCGTGTGCGAAAACCCCGGGGTGTTGTGGACTGGAATGCCAACTCATAAATGCGAGCGCGCGTGTAGCATGCTAACTAGCGTGTTAAACAATAAAGATTATGCTTTAATGGACACCTTTTCGCTACAACATGATCCAAATCAATCAAAACAGACAAGTGCAAAGTTACGAGCGCGGTGCCGTACCATAAATGCTGACTCATGTAAACGGATGTGTCGCACAGACAAGCACACGTTGTATGCATGCGAATAACTATGCGCATGCATACATAACAGCCACAACAGGAATGAAAAGCAACTTTAGGTTGTTCTGCCACTACGGGTTGCATCTTGTTTTACCATGTGATGTCCCCACTCCTCATATAACCACTGGTAGGGTCAATCATTGCTCTGTCCACTAAATCCAAAGCCGAACCGTCGCGCTGCACCTTGACCGTCAGCTGAGCAAATCAGCCTAACAACCAGCATCCTCTCTGCGGCGGTCCTTTCCAACTTTGTGGAGTCACTTCGCTCCACCGTTAGACTAAACATCACCGTGTTCCTGAGTAGCGTCCGTAGACTCACCAGCATTTCCTGAATGTCTTAACTACAACTATTTCGGCTGTCTTTGCAAACTGCTCCGAGAATACACAAACAGCTCCGGATAGAGCACCACAGCCTTCGATATCGTCACGGCACTAATCACTAGATTAAAAAAACTGACAGCAATAATTGTTTAGACAGTTAATCTAATATATGGTGTATCCCTGTCAACTATCACTAACTGAAGAAACTCACTCGAACATGACAATGTCTCTGGTGCGAAGCGTGTACCACTGATATCTTTATAGGTGAAAATTATTTCATACTCGGTCATATTGAAAAAATCTTTTAGTAACTACTGCGATTAATATCTCGATAGCCATGAAGATAATGGACTCAATAGGTACATTCTTTTGGCTTATCACGAGTAGTGTAACTCGATAGTCCTTCTTCACCAAAGTAGTTCATATCCACTTCCGGATGATGGGTTAGGCTCCAGCTATACTTGTCTATAAGTAAGCGTGTTAACTACCGTACAGCAAACAGGTTTGGGACACCTCATTTAAACAGTGTGATACAAGCAATTACGAGATAAGGGTAAACTGTCCGGTCGTCTAAAGTAGAGACACATCGATTCGCTTGCTAATTTCACCCTTGGTAGTCTTCAGTAACTGTTTGCTCGGCGATCTCAACGAAACTGTAACGGAATTTGGCTGAGGAAATTAACTCATCGACGAACGTGCAGTCAAACAGAGCGCAAACGTAAGATTTTACGAGCACAAGTTGGGTGTACCAAAGTCAACTAATCAGAACAGTTAACAACTACCACGTGCTGTTTGTTTGTAAGATTTTTTTCATTAAAACTATTTATCCAAACGCGCATCCACGCTAATCAGCCGAATTGCTTCAATCAAGGTTGTGAACAGTAGCAACAAACTATTCAGTGAAAAAGTAACGTGAACACAATCGTCAGTGCAAATAATATTGTTTCTGTAATAAACTGGGGTTGTTTAGTACTACACAGACCCTGGTCATTCTGGTATTTTAGATACATTATTCAGGCAGGCAACAGAAGTGGTTTGTCAGTTATTACATATTCACGTAACGCATTAAGCCATCTATCAGTGTGACTTGTTCAGCAGGCACGCACGTGTCCGGAAGTTATCTGTCATCTGAAAAAGTCAACAAAAATGCTGCTTATGTCATTTCAGGTCATCAGTGTTAAGACGGAATCCGTTATTTCACACATGCAGGTTCAACTCAATGTGTATCTATACGGGTCTCATGTTTACTAGACGGTTCAAATTCTATATAAACTCATTCGCATCATGTGTTCACTCTAGCGCACCAATACCGTTACTCGTTTGTAGAGTTATGGCGGTGATTCGTAACTATCTAGCGCTCACTTCTATGCTCGTGATGTGTTCCACTGCACTGTTGTCAAAGTCAGGTGAGTAATTTGGGTTGGTTGCTTGTTCATGTGTATACATCGTTTCCCCCCGTCGCCTTTCTACGCTCAGTCATCATACGTCCGTTTCGTCTTCTAGGTCAGGCGTTTGTTAAACTGACAACAGTCAGCTGGCCTGGCAGACGATCAACTGTGAACTCCGGTACATGAACCGACCATATACCCTAATGCTTAATGAAAACAATCACCCAACGCACCAGCTAAGTATTTTTATAAAAATATCCTCTTAGTATCCCTATCTATAACGAGGCAAAGTTTAAGAGAAGCTAAGAAACTCAACTAGGCAAGTTCGTGTAATCTCGAAAGACATTTTACCACGTTTGATGAAATGGCACGATAGTGGTGTGATACGTTTGGCAAGCCCGCACCAGTGGGTTTGAGCTGTAGTTACCTAAGCTACTACGGTTGTCCAATTTTGGAAGTCTTGTACTGCATATCAGCAAGGTTGTATTGTGAGCTAAAGCTTATAACGTAATCGGAATTCGGTTGGCAGTTTCAACAAACACTAACTTACCCTACAGCATTACGGGATAAGCAACTTCAACCAGTTTCGTATGTATGAAACTCTACCAAACAAGTCAGAGCAACTTCATTCGGACTAGGTAAAAAATTTACGTATCTATGTTTCATCAGTTCGTGGGTTACTACCAACCTTGCAGAAAGTATACGCATTTTAACAAAATACTTCGAAAATTTCAAATGTGTAGAAAAAATTATTGATTCCATTCGTATAGTCAAATAAAACGTTTCATTTGATGTCCATTTTCACGAACAGTGCTCACTTGTTTTGGAGCCAAAGTTATTGTGGGCCAAGTTCGAGAAAATAACACTTTTAAGTGTTCATCTATCCGATAAAATCTAATCAATTTGGTTCGCTCTCTACAATATACCTTAAAACTACCAAGTAGCGAACGAGACTTGTTTTCTGTGTCTGAGCTTCAAGCTAATTAAAACACAATAAATATCAAAAACAGTAACTAGAGTGAGGCGGAAAAACGATCAATAGAAGTTATGGACAGCATGTTTGGTATCAGTTACGCAATCACTATTCCACATCATGAGCTTCATTGACTGTGAGCCAAGAGAGATTAAGTGTCCGCACGAACTTCTGAGCGCAGAGGTCAAGGTTGTAGAATCGGATACTAATGGCCTCGGTAACGGTCAACATTCTGAATCTCACCATTTTTGATCGATTTCTTGGTACTCGGTAGACGATCTGAAAAGCATCTTTCTTATTGACAGAATGATTAGTGTCAGTCAAATGAGCAACAATCGCGTTTGTAACCGTTTTAACCACACCACTATTCAACCACGCAGGATGATTTTCACGCACTCTATCAAACAACCACCTCGTAGTACGACCTTATAACGTATGTCACAAGCAACGTGCAACAGAGCAGTTATTCGTTCATCTTGCTTGTGAGAAAAATTTACACAGAGATCCTTTATAAACAAATACAACTTTAATTCGTGATCATTTTAATACTGTTTCACGTAACAGCAAATACGAGTGAACTTTCATTACACTCAATTTTAAACAACTACTCATTTGCAACAATAAAAAATGTTGTAGAGATATGTCCATTGCGAAACTAGAACTCACTTTGTAAGTTATTTGGGCAATACTTTACAGATTCAGTCAAGTATACAGATTAACGTACATTAACAAAGGCAACTGAAAGCAGACGCAGAAACTCAGACTTTCTCAGTGTTATAAATGGCATGACCAGGTGTTTGTAAATTTTCACTGAAGTGTTGCCGAAATAAATCTGCATGAATCGTTCACGGGTCATAAATTGAATTCTTTGAAGTTGCATGAACTCAGGAGTTTAGCTACCTAAGTTAGAAGATGTATTGTTGTATGTGTCCAACTAGGTAAGTCTTAGGAGATGATCAATTCTAGCGGTTTCATACGTTTCGTTGAACGATCGCTCAGAAGCTGAGAATGTTGACTACAGTATTAGAACAGGAATCACTGTTCAAAACATCTTTCAAATGTCTACCGATCAGTCCAGTCTGGTAAAGGGATCTGTGTAATATTGAATTTTATCGGACAGGTGGTTATGTAAAAAATATTCATATATAAACCCCTCTCAACCATCATCCCATACAAATATTCATCAAACCGCCCAGTTTCTGTAGCATCAAACAGTAAGCCCAACAGAGCAAGAAGTTGGTGTCTGGTCCTTCTTTAAAAGCACACCGAGCGCATAAGATTTCCTCAGCTCTCCTACCGGACAGGTTCCTATTTAGAAGCTCAACATATACGTACATCGTTGATGGACCTTAATCGGTAAATTAAATCTAGCTCAAGGGCTTAATTTTTAACGTGTTCAGAGCAAATTATTTTCTGAACGTGAATGCTTTCTTTAAATATAAACAACGTTTAACTTTTTACAGTAAAATTACGTTACCAATCATCAGAGTTCTGCTGCTGCTTTAATGACTGATCCTTACAAATTGCTTCAAATGTTATGAATTTTTCACACTCTCCTCATTAATACCATACATATTTCTTGTATTTTTGTCCAAGACAGGTTTATAAAATTGCTACATTTTTCAGCACCTCACTGTGCAGAAATCGGAATGGATTGCACGAAAACTGTAAGCACGCATTGTTGTGGCGAGCTGATTTGTCACATGAGAGATAACACCCATGGTACTTGCAAGAAATGTCTTCCATCCGGAGCCAGTTGCGTCAACTCGGTGCACTGTTGTACTAACAGTTGCCTTATCAAATGTAAATGAATACAAGAATTTTTTCAGACGGAGTTTGTAGTCTTCACTGTTCATTCAATTACGCTTTCTCACTTCCGAAAATATTAGTAACTTATCTGTACACTGTGTTCTTTACCATGGTTTTCGGTCATTTCTTCTTATGGGGCTTATCCTAAAGTTAGTCCAATATAACGTAAACAGGGTTAAAGCGATCAACATATTGGCTGGATTCGAATGGGAGAACTAAAGTTGAACACATTCATCCTAGTTATACAGGGTGATAAATCAAGATTATGTAGGCATGACTGAAAAGATTGGATAACCAGTTGGGTGGTTGGTACACTGGTTTAAGACTGGATACCCTGGATATTTGCATAAAAAATGTTTTACGTTCGTGACTGAAAAGAGTAAACGAAATGTTAACATCTCGCGACGTATGTCTTCTATCGTTACTCATGAACTAGATCAAGGGAACGCAGTGTTTTAAAAATGAACTGCCGGTTTTATCGATCAGCGAGGCGTTGGTCAGCCTTTATAGTAAGCCGTGTATACATGTTAATAAGGCTGGAAGAGCAAAGTTGAAAGTATTCAAGGGGATGGGCAATGCGCAAGTGACAAACTCATTAAAGTACGACTGACTGATTGATACCTTGGGGTCATGTGATGCTCCAAAAGTCACCCCGTGAAATATTATGAGTGCACCGTACGGAAGAACATTTACAATTTGGTAACCTTCACTCACTTCAGATACAATTTGAGCAAATATTCAAATAACAGTAATATTTGAACAATAAGTATGGAGCTATACTGCCTCCATGCAATTTGTTGAAAGCTGAATTAGGAGTAACCTCACCCAACTGCCTTAGTCTGAATAGCAGAGAGAGAAAGAGAGATAGGGACAACAAATGCAAAATTCAAACAGTACAAGAGACGTTATCACTGAGAGAACCATCTTCAATGACGAATACTGATAGGCTCAGCTGATCATTACGGAATCTTTACTGACAATTTGTTAACACGTTTTATTAATTATTACCAATGCGCAGAAAATATATTTAAGTTGAAGCTAAGTGTGTACTACAGCATATTTCCAAATACACCTTCTGACTTCACATGGAATAAACTTTACAACGGATGGAGCATATGAGAGAGTCTGAGTATTCGATTGATTTTACAGGATATCAAGCACTACTTGGAACATTTCTGTATTGGGTGTGTTATACAAGAGTTAGAAAACAATAAAAACACTACCGCGCTTTTTCACGGTAATTAATATGAAAGGAATTAGTTCTGTCGAAAACCTACAGTTTTCTCATCTCCTAAATTCAATTCCGCACAATACAGCGTATTCAGTCAGTCAGCTGCTAACAAATTCAGAGCTCATAAGTTAGCAAAAATGGAAGAGCAAATTGTCCACATCGAAGTTATTTCGAATGAAGTGAAACAGTTTCGGCGCCCTTTTTAATATGCTTTGACTTAATGAACTTGGAAGAACACAAAGGTGTGTACAAGTTACAATACTCAATATTAAAAACCACTTCCAGTGGCCTTCCTCGAGTGTGTTGTAATCCATAACTAAAGCAGAGGAACCGAAGGCTGAGCTTTGAATAAATTTCGGAATTTGAACGTAAAGATACACCTGCAAATTTACCTTAGAGATGTGTGTAATTAAACTACTACTAGAAATTTCCATGAATATATCTGCTTTTCGAAGTAAGTGTTCTCCAAGCAATTATACGTAATAAGCGCAGTCACCTTCCATCTCAAAACAATTACGGGTTATTGGAATGATACCATTGTACACTATTCTAGTACACATTATTCTGGTATAAAAGGCTTATTTAAATTCTGGTGTATTTTGTACCGAAAACGTTTTCTTCCATGACCTTTAGTATATGACACCTGGTTTAGACCTTACTGCTAACAGTGTTCATTTCCGCTTGTTGCCCTCACTTCAGTGAGATTACTTTCGGGTTATTATTCTCAGTGCATATCCAATTTTGTACGAAGATCAGAATGAAAGTATCGATTATTCCCTCAAACATCTTTGTGTGGGCTGATGTTCATGAGACGGTATTGTGTTCATTGCCGAAGTTTCTCCGAAATCGCTTTTCTACGGTCAGTTTCTATTAAATTTCCATATATTGTAACTGAGGTTGTGTCTCGTAAACGAGCAAACGTCGTATATCGGAAAAATGGACAGCCAGTCCTATATATTTTGAGGCTTCTGAGTTCGCTAGAGCTTGGCTATGCTCTACCCATTTACAGCTTCTAATAAATCGTTTGCCACATTCTTACTGTCCTTGGTTTTATCACACAACAATATTTCCACACCATATTCTCATGACACCCTCCATCACCGTTTCAAATTCAGACTTCTTTCTAACTACCATTTGGATAAATATTCCATGCAGGGACTGAAGATTAACATGGTCTTTCAGCCCAATCACTGCCAAACGACATGGAATTGACTTTTTATGCGAACAAATATTTTTTCTCTCTGATTCGAGCTTGATGTAAAAGATTGAGAATAGCTGCGAAACATAGTTTTCCAAGGAACCGTTTTCGTTCCAGAAAGCCTCTCAACTGTATTTTATGCTTTAGCGAACAGATTATTTTGTCTCCAACAGCCTATTCATTAGTCTGACGTGATCAACATTTTGCTGAGCTAGATAAGGAAAGGATGTAGTCCTTGTCACCTGTGGTAAGCTGATGGTCGGTGATTGACGGTGACTGTATTCAAACGCCACGATACTGCGTAATCCGTGTTCACAAAAGTCGTTAACTAAGGCTGTTGTGTAATGTCGGAATGTGCACCGTATATTTTGATCTATCTTTTTGACGGATACTGTACACTGATCATACATGAATCCCACTAACATCGACCAGAGGTGTACATCATCACTTCAAAGTAAACTGACTTCGAAAGAAGTGATTTTCGGAATGACTGATGCAATGTGTGCGTCATCGCGGAAGACGATCAGTTTGGCTCTCATACGGTGAGAGACTAGGTGAGCGAACTGGGTTCTCAATACTTGCTAGTCATACCCAGATATCTGTATTCAGAAGATTCAACCTAGGCTCCCAATCGTACTTTGAATGTTTCTAAGACATCTAATTTATTTTACTCTGATGAATTCGACAAACATTGTAATAATTTTTATTGCAGTGTGTGAATGCAGCTCGTACAACGACTGAATAAAGTTAATACCCCCATAAAGCCAACCTGCCCTAAGAACCAAATTGCCTCTTCTGGAATCTTCTGGCGTTATTTTTCACCCCATCATCCAAATTCGACCTCCCGGAAGAAGGTTATTCATCAACCTCAACACCCGTATACGCTGGATAGTTGACCTAGTTGGTGGTTCTCTGTACCCCAAATTTGTTGATCAAATTGAAGAAACTTCTGATACTGACAGCATGCAATATGATATTGTATGT